>JANAVB010040818.1:41382142-41647048 GCA_029216955.1 Iris pallida
AGATCTGGAAGAGACTCGACGCGGCGGGGACACGATCAAGAAGGAGACAACGGTGAAGACTCGACGGTGGAGAATGACGTGCTGCGGTGGATCGGGGTGGCAGCACCACGACACTCCATCGAGTGTCAGCCGTCGAAGACGGTGAGGTGATGATGCAGTTGACTCCGAGTGGCGGTGGCGAGGCGCTCAGGACGGAGGTGAGGTTCTCGACGAGGCGGCTAAGCGCTTGCGACGGCGACGAGCTCCACATATGATATGGACACGACGGTTTAGAGCGGTTCTTGAGGCGGCGACTCGGCCGGCGAGATCTGGCCGGACACGGCACGACGGAGGCAGTGGTTAGGGTTAGGCTAGAAATTAGGGCTGGGTGTCTGGTATTGTGTCTGTAGCAGTGTCCGTGTCGGGGAACACAGGATGCAGGGACTTGGTACTGGATGTGAGTCGTGTCAAGGGACACAGGACACGGTCAGATGTGGTGGATGTGGGTTGACACGGGTTTGTCCGTGTCGGACTGAATTGTAAATGTAAAAATAGACTAAATGAGATAGACACGGTTGGGATACGGTCATTAGGACGATTGGTTTAGAAATACTAAATCTGCCATTTAATGAGACTGTTTATAGCCATTATTAGCCGGCTATATATATCCCAACCATTTCTAAGACCATCTCCAATGCGGTTTTTTTATCTTCCCTATTTCTATGGAAAAAATCCATTTAAAAAAAAAATTCTCCCAATGGTGATTTCTATCACCATTTCTATCCTAGGTGGCAATGATGTAGGATGAAACTTTCTAGGAGGGTTTTTACATGTAGAAATTCTCATAGAAATTCTTCTATCTCTCATGACAATTATTATTGGGCCTCACACCATTAAATTGGTCCTTTTACTATGTGACACATAGGATAGAAATGGAGAACCATTGGAGAATATTTTTGTATGTCTACAATTTCTATGTAGAAACTCTTCCAACTAGGATAGAAATCTTCTTAAAGTACAATGCCAAATAGAATAAGAAAGCAAATGTTAAAGGCCACCCCAAAATTACTAAGGGCCACCAACTTAAAATTTTTTAAAAAATTACAAGTTTGCCATTTTCAAAACACTAAGGGCCACCATCTTCTTCCTTTGTCTTCTTCCTCTTTTCTCAATCCCTAAACCACTTCTCTCAATCCCTACTTTCATTGTTGTCCCCACCTCCTCCATAGTTGTCCCCACCTCCACCATTGGTCCCCCCCTCCTCCATTGTTGTTGTTCCCACCTCTTTGTTGTGTAACATGAAATATTTGTGAATTTCTGGTTTGTGGGATATAGATAGACACATTGTTTCGGCTAGGTTCCGAGTGTCAATAATTTGAAGCACTGTGTATATAATGTGATCAGAGGAGATGGTAAAGTGTCCAAGAATCTAAACCTATTTTCTGAGATAGGTATGGCTAATGTTTTCTTTCTTAGTTCTCAACTTGGCATATGTTAATGAATGAACAAGTAGAACATGAATCTCATGAAATCAATTCCAGAGGAGACACAACTATAAGAGGAGACACAACTATAAGAGGTTCAAGTAACTAAACCTACTTGAATTAATTCCAGAGGAGACACAACTATAAGAGGTTCAAGTAACTATATTGAATGAACAAGTAGAACTTGAATTAATTCCAAGGATGGCTACAGTGACTGCAGGACAAGCCTGCAGTCCCAAGTATATTGAGGACTGCAGGTTAGGCCTACAGTCCCCAATTGACAGAAGCTCAGGGAGGAGGGAATTTGAAAAAAAATTGATGGCTACAGTGACTGCAGGCCAAGCCTGCAGTCCTAAGTACATTGAGGAATGCAGGCCTAGCCTGCAGTCCTAAGTTGAAAGAGAGCAGACATTGATCTTTCTAAAAGCTGAAATGTAATCAAATGGTATCTAACTTACTGAAAAGTATCTAACTTAATGAAATGTAATCAAATGTAATCAAATGGTCCTTACTGATATTTTGAAATGTAATCAAATGGTCCTTTCTAAGAGCTGACAATGATCTTTCATTTGATATTTTGTAGTTGGAAGTTTCAAGGTGATTTTTTTTTTCATTTTCCTTGAGAAATTCTACTGGCTAATTCTCTCTTTCAAATTGCAGAAGTTGGGACTTTGGCCTCTCCTCTTGATTTTCGAGTATCTCGAGGTTGTCGGAGGAGGAGGGGACTTCGTGGAGGAGGAGGACGGGAGTGGAGGAGGGGGAGGGGACTTCGTGGAGGAGGGGGGAAGGGGGGGCTATCGGAGGGGGAGGAGACTTCGAGGAGGTGGGGGGAATGTTTTTGGCAATCGGAGGGGGAATGACCAGGAGGGGGGAAGGGGGGCAGTTGGGTTGGGTTTTGTTTTTTTGTTTTTTTTGGTAGCCCTTAGTAAAATGATTCATTTTAGGTTGCCCTTAGTAAAAATATAAGTGTATGATGGTTGCCCTTAGTAGGTTGGTGGCCCTTAGTAATTTGGGGGTGGCCTTTAACATTTGCCAATAAGAACTTAATTTTAGAAATCACCATTGGAGATGGTCTAAGGACATTCCATGTTCTAAGTTTACCTCAATTAAAATAATTTAAATAATGAATATTACTAAGGGCATCCCAACACTTGACAAAAATACCCTTTTTATTAAAACATACAATCTATCATTTTTTACATCCCACACCTCACTCTACCTCCACACCGATTCCCCTCTTCTCCAACCCTAACCGGCTCCCTACCCTCTCTCTCCAAACCCTTCACAACCCATAAATCGAACGTCCTAATTAGTTCAAACTCTTCACTATTTTTATTTTTAATCACTGTTTGTGATTCGAACTCTATAAACTGTTGTTGAAACAAAAAAAATTTGAAAAAAATTCGGATGTGTTTACGGATAGGTTTGACCCTGGTTTGTCGACCTCACAAAGGAATGTTCGACCCACGACAGTCGAACTATAGTATGTATGTTCGACCAGAATGTGTCGAACAGAAGATGGCATGTTCGAATAGAATTTGTTCGACCCGTATTTGTCGAACAGAAGAAGACATATTCGACCAGTATTTGTCAAACAGAAGAAGACATGTTCGACTAATACTTGTCAAACAGACCATTATCCGTTCGACCAGTATTTGTCGTGCTCCTCGCAGATTTTTCTTTTTGTGGTGGGGTGTTCTTAGAAAGTCTTGGGGTATATTGGTCTTTTAACATGAATCTATTTTTTCATTTAAGTTATGTGGGGTGTCCTTAGAAATGGTTGGGGTGTGTATAGCAGGCCCCATTAGAAAAGTCCTAGAATTAGGCACATGGCTAAGATGAATATTTCTAGTATATTCGAGACTAATCCTGATTAATTAACATTAATCATGATTAGTTAAAGATGATTTCAGAATATTTTTACCAAATCATGTGACTAAGCATTTCACAATGGATTTTTTAAATAACCAACATAATTAAGGATATTTACAACTCTGTCATTCTATAATAGAAAATCATAATTAATTAATCTAATTAAATATTCTAATTAAAAATTATTAAATAAATATGAATAAAATATTTCGAAAATTATTGGAAAAATAACAAAATACTTAGGAAAAATACAAATTCTCATTTATTTGGAAACATAGGGGTTACAGAGGCACCAAGGAAGCTATGTGCTTAAGGGGTATGTGAGTTTAGGTTCGAGAAGATGCATGTTATAGTATTTTGTGACGGTCAGATCGCTATATATCTCGTCAAGAATTCAGTGTATTATAGTTAGACGAAGTACATCAACGTGTGATACCACAAGATACAAGAATGGTGCGATAAGAAGATCGATCTATTGAAGATTGACATTAAGGTGAACTTGATTTGACATGCTAACCAAAGCTATTCTAGTGGAGAAGTTCAGGTCAACCTTGACTTCTATTAAAGTAATCCTGTTGGAGAAAGGTTCGCAGCCTTGATAGTAGGTTGTGGCACTTTCGTAGTTCTGGGACAAAATCGTGACAATGACAGTTCTCAATTTCTGGTACAATATCGTGGAAGTGGTCATACTTCAGTTTTGAGCAAGACAAACTGAGATAGTTTCTTGGTACTATTCAAAAACCATGAAAGGGGATGAAATAAGTCTTATGGAGCTAAAGTGAAAAAGCACGATCACAATTGTCTCATAAAATAGCTGGAGGAATATCTTGTGAAGGTGAAGATTGTTGGATGTGACTCGTTTTCAAACATGGAGCTACGAATCCCGTCTATTGATTTGGGGAAAGCTTGCAAGGAGAAGAAAACAATAAGATTCAATTGAGTATCAACAGAACAGCGTTACTGACGACATACGGCCGACATGCTTAGAAGTGCATTTTTGGTCTAACAAGTTTTGGCCAGAAAAAAAAAGGTCATATAAGCATATCATCGACATACCGTACAACAAATAGCTCTGCATTGCGAATGGTAACTAAGCCTGAAATATTAGCATGGGTGGCCTGTATAATTAGGCAACTGTCAGTAATATTTCCATACTTCCTCAGTTGCTGGACTGAAAATCCTCATAAAATTACTCAATCAATTCTATATTTGTTTTTCTCAGTCAATTCTCTATTTGTTTCCTGGATGTTGCCCAACCTGCCAAGTCTGCCAGGTCAACCTGCAAGTCTGCTAAGTTGAGAACATTATCAATAAGAATTCATAATGAATCAGAATTCATCTTTTGGTTCTGGACATTTTTACTGATTTTGTAACCCAATAGGAAAACATAATAACATCTACACTAAAGTCTGGACATGGCTTTACCTCTGCTAGAAGTAGAGAAACATAATGGCAATTCAAAATGGGAGGAGGATCGTATACTCTCATATTCTCAGACAACACCAAAGCTGCAATATACTAAAATCTGGACAGAAATCACACAACTGACAGATATGTGACTGAAAAAAAAATGGAAATGAAACATGGAGAGAGAATCATCTTCTAGCTTCAGAATCACCTAATATTTGCTTTTGTTCACATTTAGAAATAATAACATAGTTACACAAATCAATTAATTAATCTGCCAGTTCGGTCGAGGAAGTGCTCAAATCTTTTAGCATGTCCATCAGCAATTGCTGAGTTCAGTCCATTGATCTCGCTTATGTAAATGAAGCCTCCAAGTCCACTGAAGTTTAGGTGTCCATACCGCGAGTGCCATGGCCTTGACTCGTCCTTTGATATATATTTGCTTGAGAGGTTTACATGGAAAAGGGAGATCCTATTCTTCGATATCTTTCATCTTTACGAAAAACCTCTCCTTCTTGTCCACAATAGTCAAATGTCTGAATCTTCCATATGGGTGATGTAGCCTCTCTAACAGTTGCCCGATGCTTACACAGAACATATCAAGAGATGTACTCATGGGTATCACCATGTTATCTTTCCTTTCCCTCTGACAGGGGTTTTGGATGTAACTGCAAAACCTGCATCAGCATGCATGCACGCCATATTTCCTTTTATATGAACAATTTCCTCTCGTCGCCCCTGAATCAAGGAGCCATATGTTCATGGAATCATCATCATCTTCTTCACACACGAGTAGGAGATTCGCTATCCTTCAAAATTGCCTTCTGCAAAGTGCATAACTGTAATTTTCGTCAACCACTTCACGCAGTCATTCTTTGCTGTAATGCCCAAGCTTGTCACAGTTGTATCGTTGGATATTGGATTTACTGAAGGCATCCAGTACCGTGACCTCTATTATCCCATTCTGCACTGAAGAGGTGATTGAGTGTGGAGGTGGTAGCTTTTCCCCAACCTTTGTCTTCAAAAATCAATAAGCACAAGGGAACTAGCTATGAGCCCTGAATTTATGTCAGAATCAACAGAATACTGTATTTTCCTATGATCACTATACAACAACATACTATCTTTTGGTAAATTCACCTCCAAAATGCATTTGCATACCTCTTGCACCTAAATACCAACTAATCATCGTCGTCAGAAGAAGAAGAAGAAGACGAAGAAGAAGAACTAGATGAGTACATCCGGCGGTCCCTTATAGCTGGGAAAAACAGTTGGTGTGGATCTCTGGCAGGTGACATCATCGGTGAATCTTGGGAAGGTGATATTGTCGACGGATCTTGGTGAGCAGGTGACATTGTCGATGGATCCTGGGAAGGTGGCTTCGTCGATGGATCTTGGGCAGGTGACTTCTTTGGTGTTTCACTATTTCGTGATGTTTTCGATGCCACCTTTGGTAATTCTCTCACTTCTTTACAGACCTTATCTAACATCCCAAGAAAATCCCGCACGATGACAAATAGCCGCAAGCCCTCGTCCTTCCCTGTATTACCATGGAAGTAGTTTATGGTGTCCTTCACCAACAACCTTATCCTCTTCTCTTCCTCTGATAGCTTAGTGATCTTGGTTTGCGCATGCTGTACGAAGGCCCTGAGCGAGTGGACGAATTGGCTCTCCTCACTTCCTTCCAATTTTTTCTCGAGGAAGTCCTTTGTCCTTAAAAGCTTTTCGAGGAGATTTGCTGTCGTGCTCATCAAAGCATCAGCATCCACACCTGCTGCCTTCTTCACATTTTCAAGTTCACTGCTGAGGCCTGAGACCACTTTCAGGCCAAGGCTACGGAAATACTCTCCAGAATCAGTAGGGATGTCATCAGCAAGATCATCAGAGTTGAAGCTAGATATACTGGACTGTCTTTCTCTGATCATTCGGGCTGCACGGACACCTTCGGATCGGATAATCTCTTGGACAACAAAGTGCAGCAGTGTCGTCTTGCCATCGGTTCCTTTGACATCTGCTAACTTGAGGAGTGTGTCAAGCTTGAATGCCTGAGCCCCTCCACGGAAGGTACCATCATTCATGCGGTTGCCAGTTTTGAGAACGGCTTCTAATAGCTTTAAGAATGGGCGGCTACTTCTGAGTTCCTGACAAGCAACCTGAAAAAACAAGCAACTAATGAAACAGTTTATCATTAAAACAAGATATAGAGAACTGTTGAATTGCACAGGCTGCAGTTAACTTTTGGGAAAAATAATTTACTTGAATACCTGTTTATATTTTTTGATTCTTATTTAAGTTCTAGATTGACACTGAATACTCATGATGCAGTGTTCATGTAATAATTAGTGGCCCTTGCTCGACATAACAAGCACGAGAACATGAGAAATAAACTTTAGAAATCATTTGACTTCAGAAATGATATGAGAAATAACTGGGGAATAAGGTTCGAGAGGGGGGAGTTGGGGTTCATTTGATGTACAACTTCATATTTCTACATTATTAGTAGAAAAGAAAAACCAAACTCAAAGTAGTTGGTTAACTAAAATGAACTGGTAACAACACAAAAATTGAACAAGAAATATGAGATCTATCCTTGCCTCTAAAGTTGAAAGTGACTCAGTGGTGCCTGAGATATCCTCTGGTAATGAAGCCATAAAATGTAACACTTCCATTCTCTGGAAAGCGAAGGGAATATTGACCACGGCCTTTAGAAACTGTTCTGCAAGAGCAAGTTGGGAAGGGTCACTAAAGAGCCGCAGCTTCAGTTCTTCTTCAGATGTAGGGGCCATTCTCATCAATGTTTGGAGTAACTCTGAAGGAAGCTCATGTCCTAGGTCGAAAAAGAATGAAGGAATGAAAACACAAACCAATATAAGGAGTTAAAGCAACTTTGAGAGAATGCTTGAAAGTCTAGCATGAAGAAGAAATCAGTGCACAAATACAATTCAACTGTTTAAAAATTTGAAAAGTATTGGAAACTATTGACATAGGTGCAGAATATCTTGATAAAAAATTTAGCATGAACTATTCTGTTAAAGGTATAATGTATAATGTTGGCCCGTTGCTCTTAGCTCGAGCTATTGGGAACATTGATTAGCTAACATGGGCTTTTGGAAACATTGGTTAACTAACATTGTATCAAAGCAACCCAAATTCAAATCCTCTCACACGCATTTCGAGCATATTTATAGAAAAAATATACCACAAGGTGAATCCAGCTCTCTGCCTAAGAGCATCTCCAACCCTATTGTCTTGTTTTGTGTTGTGATTCCTATGTGGCATGAGGCACAAGACAATGTCTTTTCTATGTGGCAAGATGATATTCACACAAGACAATGAGATAAAAAAGTGTTCTCCAATGCAAAAGTATTGAGGAGACAATAAAAAGTATTTTTTTCCAACTTCCAAGACAACTCATCGACTTCTTCATTTTTTTATAAATATTTCTATTCATAATTGATGATGTGGAGACAAAGTCATTGTGAAGTGCATTGTCTAGATCTAGACAACCAACTTCACATTGTCCTTGCCATGTCATTGCCATGTTAACTTCATAATTTATTCTACATTTGTATTGGAGAAGGATTTTTGAAATGAAAGCTTGTCATTCCTATGTGGCAACCATTTTTTCTAAACTCACAATAGAGTTGGAGATGCTCTAAAATGGGCCATTGACCTGCATGGGCGTGTTGGAATAAACATTTAACCCTTAATCCTCGTTGAAACTCTAGAGCATTAGTGTAGCGGTAGAGACTTTAACATGACATCAGAGTAAAAGGTTCTTAAGTGGTTTATATTGCCTCCTTTTCTATGTGTGATCATCTATCCACTGGGTTTTAGCCCAACTGCACACTTTAGCCTCTTCCACGTTCTCGTACTCCCAATCAGCACCTGAGGAGTCAGCACCTGAGTGTTAAAGATATAATGTAAAATGTAGGCCCTTTTCTAACAGCTCGAGCTTTTCGGAACATTGGTTAACTAACATGGACTTTTGGGAACATTGGTTAACTAACAGATTCAACAACAAATCACATGATTTATGTTCCACAATGGCACTTAGTGTGGTTATTGCACTAGATAATTTGTGTGATTATACATCTTGGGAATCATATGAATAATAGGGAAAACAAAACTTGTTATGAGAAGAAAAATTAATTAACACCTTGCAGAAACCCAAATTACTGAGAAAAGACGATTACCCTCAATAAGTGCTTCACAAACTTCGTCTGTTTTCACATTCAATGCCTTCAAAGCAATTGATAAATTCTGTGACTTTTTATGATCAAGAATCCGAACATATTGATGAGTCGAATCCTTGAGAGCTGAATCCTTGATTCCGTCAGCCTTGTTTTTATCTGGAGGGGTGTAACCAAATAAGCTTTCTATCATCTCCTCATTAAACCTGCAGAATGTATCTATTATCGAGTATACATAAAACATATACTAAAACAATGATAGAGAAGAATTAAGATGTGATTAATTATATCATTACTGGAATGAACCGGCTCTTATGTGATCCCAGACCATTGGTTGATCAGGTTTAGCAGCTACTTTATCCCAAAAGAATGGCTTAAGCTTGGTCTTTGCTGCACCAGCATCGAGAGGTGAATGCTGATTTGGAAGAGGTGGAGGCTGCTTTCCGGTGAAGATTCCTTTATGAGGAGGACATGCAGGTTTCGGTGGGGCTGGTGGGTGAGGACCGGCCTTGGGTGGAGGTGGTGGGCCAGGAGGAGGAAGAGGACGTGACATGGGTGACGATGGTGGTGGGACAAGAGGAGATGCATTGGGTGTCGGTGGTGGGCTAGTAGTAGGAGGAGAAACCTTGGGTGGAGGTGGAGGTGAAGGTGAAGGTGGAGGTGGAGGTGGAGGTGAAGGTGAAGGTGGAGGTGGAGGTGGAGGTGGAGGTGAAGGTGAAGGTGGAGGTGGAGGTGGAGGTGGAGGTGGTGGTGGTGGTGGTGGTGGTGGTGGAGGAGGAGGAGGAGGAGGAGGAGGAAGAAGAAGCGGAGGCGGCTTATGCATTGGTTCCCGAAGGTTCCAACCTAGAAGTAGTGGTCTCCCAGGAGGAGGAGCTAGCAGTCTCCCAGGAGGAGGAGCTAGCGGTCTCCCAGGTGGAGGAGGTAACTGTTTCAAAGCATTTTCAGATGCTTCACATGGCACAGCCGAAGAAACATGTTTTTCTTGAAGTACTTCAGATGTTGCAGCTACAACAAGGCTAGTTTCTGAGTAAAGATCACAACTTTTCTTGCTTAGCCCACTTGTCAAAGGCAAAGGCACGACTTTGTTCAAGGCAAACGATTTCTGCGAAGAAGCTTCAACACCAAAGCAACATCAGCTGCATTAAACAAACTTGGCTAAATTATTCTAATAGCACCCCAACTATAGCGTTTGGACGTTTTTGGTCATTGCTCGATTTTGACACACCAACTTCGTAAATTGCTCTTTTTGAAATTCCTTTCGTCAATTTTGAAGCATATGAGACCACTTCAAAAGCATATCTTGTAGTACAAAAATGCAATTTACATACTTATATTGTCAAATATTATTTTGAAGTTGTTTCGATGTGCTTCAAAATTGACGAAATGTACTTTAAAAGAATAATTTATGAAATTGGGGTGCCAAAATCGAGCAGTAGAAAGTTAAGGTGCCAAAAACGTCCATGCACTATAGTTGGGGTTGCCATTAGGATAATTTAGCCAAACAAACTTCTATCAAATAAAAGAATCAAATAAAACACCATACCAGAAATTTCGAGAAGGGGCTTGTCATACTTTGGACTATGTACAATGTAGTTCTCGTCTTCACCAAGAAACCTAGTATTTAGAAAGAAGAGAAATGCTAGAAAGAGTGATGTCCCCACTGCAGTTGCAGCCATAATAACTAATACATTGTTGCTGTCGTTCTCCCTTGCGGACGCAGCTGAAGGACTATCAGGTTTCTCATATGAAGCACCATAAGGATCTTTTTGATCAGCCAAAGACCTTCTTGAAGTTGGGCGCTGACTATGCAATGACTCGAGATAATCAACAAAGAAATTTCTCAGACTGTCTTCCCCATAATTACTAAGTGGGAAGTTCTGCTTACTCAAACAATCAAGAAACCTTGTTCCTGAACTTATTTCATTTGTACCAAGGAAAATGTCCTTTTGGAAAGAAAAGCTTGAACTTCTTGCTCTTTCTTTAATGATTAACATATCTAGACCACAATTAAGCCACATTTCCTCCACCTGCAGTCATTATGTCTCATCGTTTAAGGATATATATTTTTTAAAATAAGACAGTTCAGTGAACAACACAAATGTTCTTATAATTACAGTAGTTCTGCAATTGCCATGTAGCATGTGGAAGAGGTAAGATGATTTTAAGATTTGTTAGAAATTGCATTAATCTACACAACAATTAATATGCTAAAAATATTCAATTCTTTGAACAACATAGTTTCAATCCCAGACCAAGAGTACAAGGTTACTATTCAAATCTTACACAAGCACGCTGCAAAGTTAATGAAATAAGTGCCTAATCACAGTGAACATAGTTTTTTTCACTGCTAGATACATAGAAACTCATTGTGAGCAAGCATCCACCTAAACATTAAATGCCATATTTACATCAGACCTTTGAGCTTCTTCCACCATTCTACAAAATAGAACCAGGTATACTAAATTGGTCGTTCGATGTAAGTAGTGTTGCTGCAACAATATTGCATCCTTTCCAGCATTTTGAATCGTTTGGTTTGTTGTGGGTAGTGCCATTTACTGCAACCTAGGAAGCACTCTATACTCCAAAAAAATGTGGGCCGTTCCATGTCGGACACGTATCGGACGCAACCCGGACACTCCAAAATACATTAGGCCACACCAATATAGGTGTCGTGTCCATGTCACCCTGTCCTTAATGCGTTGAGTCGTACCATGTCCCAATGGTACATGTGTTAGTCCCTTGACGAACAATTGATGGAAAAAACACGAGTTCAGAAACAATTGTAAAGACAATGTTTCTGGCAACAACACCCTAAAGAAGGTGATGTTGTATTACGAGAATCTAAAAAGATTATTTCGTAATGTTTCTCGAAGGCAACAGAACCGTATAACTTCTAAAGAGAAGCGACGGTATTCTCGAAGGCAACAAGAGATGATCAACAACAGTTGAGTCTCAGATTCTCGAAGGCAACAGAAAGAGGGAGGAAGAAGAAGAACGGATCTCGCTGGGGTGTAGAACACCGGCGCTCAAAGCTATACCCGCAGTACGGATAAGCTCCCAGGAACCAGCAAGTTCAGGAGAACTTCTGGAACGCTAGTAAGTCAATATTTGAGACTTGAACGGGCTTCTTGGACTTTACAGACTCCCTTTTCTCTCTTCTTGGTGCATCTTTCAAAGGAGGCCAAGGGGCTCTATTTATAGAGTGGAGTTGAGACTTCACCTCTTCTCCTATCCGATGTGGGACTAAAATACCAATACTCAAAAATAGAGTGATATTTTAGATCATCCCACAATCAGCATAGAAGTGTGCTAGTCCACGCCTACCCCCCGAACACTCCCGTGCATGCACGAGACATCCTGGAGTCCGTGTCCGAGTCCGAGTCCGCACAACAAAAATTAACTTTCATCCTTGTTGGATTTAATCCTTTTTCCTTCTAGAGAAATACTTCCACATGGCACAAACTTGTGCCCCACTACACCTCATGTGCACACCTCAACACAAGCAATGCATTATATTGAGATACTCACCATTTGGTGTAGCCGATGTGGGACTATCTTTTCTAGTCCAAAGGCAAAAACACCAACAATCCCCCACATATCTCAATATATGGGTTGAGCGTTCCCCACAGTGATTGTCCATCATGCATTAGGAGAGATGTCGCTACGACTTGAATCTTCCCGCATAGGTTAAATAACAGCATGATACAAGAATGGACTAAGCCTTGAATTCTGCACCATAACTGCAATTCTTCCTACTCACATAATGACATCAACTGTGCTTCTGGCTGCACATTGAAGGCCTTGTGCCAGCCTGGTTTCAGTGTATAATTTTGGGCGTCTACAAGCTTACCCTCAAGAGACGGCCTGATATCTCTTTCCATACACTATAGGTGAGTTCTTTATAAAGAGTCATTGGCATGAAGCATTGTGCTTCTTTGCGGTGCTACGCCGCTATGACATGGCTGACAAAGCCGAGGCTTTACCCCACCTGGGTACCTCATCGTAGTGTCATACTACTGTAGCATGAGGTCACAAGCCCCTTTGTAGTGCCAAACTACCCAGCATGAAGCCTTGCGCTTCCTTGCGGTGTTACGCCGCTATGACATGGCTTGCGAAGCCGAGGCTTTACCCTACCTGGTACCTCTTCGTGGTGTCATGCCACTGTAACATGAGGACATCGTCCTCTTTGTAGTGCTGTCTACCTCTCTTTATTACGATTATCATACAGCATTAGGCTACCTGCCTATTTGCGGTGCTACTCCGCTGTGACTTGGCTTGCAAAGCCGAGGCATTACCCCTACCTGGGAACCTCATGGTGGAGTCACCCCACTGTAGCATGGAGTTACACTCCTTGTAGTGCTGCTCTACCGTGCTTCCTGTAAAGCACTCCAGGCATTCACTCTGCCTGAGAACTCATTAAGGCATTTAAGCCAACCTTCCCACAGGATCCGTTTTCCGCAGAAAACAACAGTAGACAACAGTGGTTGTAGGTCCGTAACCTCTCCATGTCACATAGGACAAGTACCCACCGTTCCTGATATTCTTCTGGTTAATAGTCCTCCCTTGAACCAAAAGCTAGATGCCTAGTAGATTTCTCTTTGAACTAATAGCATAAAACTTTATGGTAGGAATATAATAACACAATATCAGAATGCCTTCAAGCCCATTTTACAAGCTGTGTCATCGACCAGCTGGCGCTTGAGGCCCTTGGTGAACGGATCCGCCAGGTTCTCCTGACTCCGAACATCAATCACTGCAATGACGCCCCTTTTGATGAGATCGTTCACTGCTCTGTGCTTCAACCGCACAGTCCTCTTCTTCCCGTTGAAGAGTTCATTTGATGCCACTGCTAATGCCGCCTGGTTGTCACAGTATATCGGTATTGCCGGTATCTGAGCCCCAACCACCGGAAGATCATACATGAGCTCCCGAAGCAACTCTGTTTCATCTGCAGCAGCATCCAATGCAAAGAATTCAGATTCCATGGAGGAGCGAGATAACATAGTCTGCTTCTTCGACTTCCACGATATAGCAGCTCCGCCCATGGCGAATACGAATCCACCTGTGGAATACTCGCTCTCCATATCTGAACACCAGCTAGCATCACTGAAGCCTTCCACTACTAACGGATCTCCGCTGTAGAAAAGTGCATATGTCTGAGTTTTCTTGAGATATCTCATAACACGCTTCACAGCTTTCCAGTGCTCAACGCCTGGATTGCTAGTGAACCGACTCAGCATTCCCACTACAAAAGCTATGTCAGGACTTGTGGCAGTAGTAGCGTACATCAAGCTTCCGATGATGCTAGCGTACTCCAACTGCCTGACGCTTTCCCTCAAATCTGGCTCCAGCTTCTGATCACTCCGGTACGGTGTATCAATAAAAGGAAGATCTTGATACCCGTAGCGAGTGAGCATTTTCTCAATGTAATGAGACTGTGACAGCGCTATTCCAGTGCCTGTTCGGATGATCTTGAGCCCCAAGATTACGTCGGCATCCCCCAAGTCCTTCATACTGAACTTGGTCGAGAGGAATTTCTGTCTCTGTGACGCAGCTTAAATCCGTACCTAGGATTAGCATGTCGTCCACGTATAGACAAACGATTACTCCTCTTCCGTCAGCAAACTTCGTATAGACACACTTGTCTGTTTCACTGACCCTGTAGCCATTTGACCTTATCACCTTGTCAAACTTCTCATGCCACATTTTGGGAGCTTGCTTCAAACCATACAGAGACTTCATCAACTTGCAGACTTTGTCTTCCAGACCTCTGACGACAAAACCTTCTGGTTGTTGCATGTAGATCTCTTCGGTCAGCTCGCCATTAAGGAATGCCGTTTTCACATCCATCTGATGTATCACCAGCTTGTGTATTGCTGCTAAAGCAATTAACAATCTGATAGTTGTCATCCGAGCTACTGGAGCATAAGTGTCAAAGTAGTCGATCCCCTGCTTCTGAGCAAACCCCTTGGCCACTAGCCTGGCCTTGAACTTGTCAATGGTTCCATCTGCTTTCATCTTCTTCTTGAAGATCCATTTGCATCCGATGGGTCTTGCTCCTTCTGGTAGGTCGACCAATACCCATGTGTTATTGGAGGTGATTGAGTCAATCTCGTTGTCAATCGCCTCCTTCCAGAATATAGCATCTCTGGTCTTCATCGCCTCATCATAGGTAAGCGGATCTGCTTCCACATGATAGGTGACGAAGTCATCTCCGAAGTCTTTCGGCCTCCTTGCTCGCTTAGTTGACGGCTCAGCGAGTTCTGGTTCAGCTGGTGTCTCCTTGACGACAGCTTTATCTTGGACTACTGGTTCATTAAAGACTTCTGTCCGCTTTGTACCCTCATCATTCTCCGGAAGATCCGCGAGAACAATATTCTTGTGTTTTGCAAACTTGTCTTCAAAGTATTCAGCATCGCGAGATTCGATGATATGGTTTGACCCGATATCAAGAAATCTCCGAGCATCACCCTTCTCGGCATACCCCAAGAAGATCGCCTTCGTAGTCCTTGTCCCCAGCTTCTGAATCTTTAGATCCGGAAGCTTCACATAAGCCAGACACCCCCACACTCGAATGACATTCAAGTTAGGTCTGACTTTGAACCAGAGTTCATGAGGAGTTATGTCGGAAGTTGCATATGGCACTCTGTTCAGAATGAACGTTGTCGTTAGTGCAGCTTCTCCCCAGTAACACTTTGGGAGACCCGCAGTCAACAGCATAGAGTTTATCATCTCTGTCAACGTTCTGTTCTTCCTTTCTGCTACTCCGTTGGATTGTGGAGAATACGGAGCCGTCGTCTCGTTGATGATTCCATGTTCTTTGCAGAATGATGAGAATTCGTGAGACCTATATTCCCCACCTCGATCACTCCTCAGCCTCTTGAGTTGTTGTCCAGTTTGCCGTTCAGCCTCGGCCCTGAACTCCTTGAACTTCTCGAATGCTTCGTCTTTAGATTTGAGTAAATAGACGAAGGCATACTTGGAGAAGTCGTCTATGAAAGTAATGAAATACTTCATCCCGGCCTTTGTAGAGAATTGTTTGAAGTCACAGATATCTGAGTGAACCAACTCCAGAAGATCTGTGCTTCGATTGACCCTGTGAAAGGGTTTCCTAGTGATCTTCGTCTGAGCACATATCTCACATTTCTCTACCTTACCCCCACACTTGGAGATAAGTCCTAGACTAGACATTCTGTTAATTCTTTTACAATGAACATGTCCTAGCCTATTATGCCACAACTCAAGAGAATAATCAGAAAAAGTGATAGCATTTATATTATCATGCTGGGTTACAACAAACTGAATTTTGTACATTCCTTCAGTCTGAAAAGCTTTCCCGAAGAAAGTACCCTTCTTGGACATCACCATTTGGCCAGCATTGATGTCCATCCTCAAGCCTGCGTTGCAGAGCAGGCTCCCAGAGATCAGGTTCTTAGCGATTGCAGGAACATGCTTCACACCTTGAAGCGTCAGAATGTTCCCCGATGTAAGCTTCAGCTCCACCGTCCCGATCCCCAGTACTTCAGCTTGTGCCTGGTTCGCCATCATGACTTTCTCGGAAGTAGGCTCATAGGAGACGAACCAGTCCTTGTCTGAACAGACATGACATGTCGCGCCAGTGTCTATCCACCAGTCCAAGTCTGCCCCCACAGTTGCAACCTGTGCTATCATGGCAACCTGATTAGTAACCAAAGAAACCTTGTTAGGCTCACCTTGCTCTTTGGGCTTGGACTTGCATTCACTTTTATAGTGACCCTTCTTGCCACAGTTGAAGCAAGTCACATGGGACTTGGACTTCTGTTGCTTGAATCCTGGACCCTTCACTTTCAGATTCGAGAAGTCCTTCTTCTTGTGGTGAGAAGCCGCCTGCTTTCCTTTGTTCTCTCTGGTGGCTTGAACCAGATTCGCCGTTGCTAGTTGCTTGGACAGGGCGTCCAACTTCTGTTGAGAGCGCATTTCGTCCTCAACATGAATCTCACTGAGGAGATTATCCAGGCTAATCTCCATCTTCTTCCTATGCATCCTTGCATAGATGTTGCTCCATCCCGGAGGAAGTTTTGCCACGATCCCTCCAACGACGAACTTGTCGACGAGGGGCATGCTATCGTCCTCCAGTTTCTGGCACAGCTTCATGAACTCTTTCACTTGGGGCAGCATGGTCTTTTCGTCTTCAAAGACCCATTTGTGGTATTTTTCAACCATGAACATCTTCGACCGGACCTCGTCGTCGTCATACAGCTTCCCCACGGACTCCCAGATCTCTTTGGCAGAAGTCTTCTTTATGTAGGACTCGGCCAGAGAGTCTTCCATGGAATTCAGGATCAGCAGCCTGCATATGCTGTTATCCTTTTTCCACTTCGTCTGCTTGCTCGTAGCAGCGGCTAGAACAGCAACAGATCCTGTTGCTGGAACGATTGGTTCTTCCTCATCCAACACGTGATCAACATCCACGAGTTGAAGGTTCAGAGTCACCTTTCGCTTCCAGATCTGAAAGTGTTCACCGTCGAATTTCTCCAACTTGTTAAAGCCGGTATCGACAAGCGAAGCACGAGTGTTTTCCATCGAATCGTATAGCTTTGAGATTGTTAGTCCCTTGACGAACAATCGATGGAAAAAACACGAGTTCAGAAACAATTGTAAAGACAATGTTTCTGGCAACAACACCCTAAAGAAGGTGATGTTATATTACGAGAATCTAAAAAGATTATTTCGTAATGTTTCTCGAAGGCAACAGAACCGTATAACTTCTAAAGAGAAGCGACGGTATTCTCGAAGGCAACAAGAGATGATCAACAACAGTTGAGTCTCAGATTCTCGAAGGCAACAGAAAGAGGGAGGAAGAAGAAGAACGGATCTCGCTGGGGTGTAGAACACCGGCGCTCAAAGCTATACCCGCAGTACGGATAAGCTCCCAGGAACCAGCAAGTTCAGGAGAACTTCTGGAACGCTAGTAAGTCAATATTTGAGACTTGAACGGGCTTCCTGGACTTTACAGACTCCCTTTTCTCTCTTCTTGGTGCATCTTTCAAAGGAGGCCAAGGGGCTCTATTTATAGAGTGGAGTTGAGACTTCACCTCTTCTCCTATCCGATGTGGGACTAAAATACCAATACTCAAAAATAGAGTGATATTTTAGATCATCCCACAATCAGCATAGAAGTGTGCTAGTCCACGCCTACCCCCCGAACACTCCCGTGCATGCACGAGACATCCTGGAGTCCGTGTCCGAGTCCGAGTCCGCACAACAAAAATTAACTTTCATCCTTGTTGAATTTAATCCTTTTTCCTTCTAGAGATACTTCCACATGGCACAAACTTGTGCCCCACTACACCTCATGTGCACACCTCAACACAAGCAATGCATTATATTGAGATACTCACCATTTGGTGTAGCCGATGTGGGACTATCTTTTCTAGTCCAAAGGCAAAAACACCAACAACATGACCTCCCTCAAATGTCATAGCTTTTGTTGCAGCCCAAAATGGCACCAACACCCCGAACCTGACCACGATTTTCTAATTAAAGCAACAAAGGTTGCAGGTTACATCATTCCAAACGCCGGATTGTAAATCCTACAACATCATTTACATGCAACCAAATAATGTATTTGCGATACCACCTTCCAGAAAAATCTATTAATCTATGTAACACAAAACATAGGTTCAAAATTACTCCTAAATTTGAATCGAACAGATTATTCATTTATAGAAACATGCATACATCTCCAATAATTAACCAATTTATAAATATGATCTCTCGTACCTTCTCATTGTCCAAAAGGTGGGAACCCAACAACAAACCCTCCACATTCTGCCTTCCCGCCAAAACCTCCACCACCAGGACATGAAATAGTACCAAAAAACTCGCGAAAAATCCAATCTTTCTCATAACCATAGTTTCTCCATCAATTTCCGACCCACTTCCCAACAATTGCTCGATTCTCCAAAAAATGGGATCTTTCTTCGAGCAGGGCCTCTAGCTGAGGAAAAGAGGAAGTGGGTATTCCTCGATTTCTCCAGCCGAGGCCTGGTCGATTCAAATCAAGTCGAATTTTTTTTTTACCGAATGCGAAATTAGAGTTTTTTTTTCCCTAATGGGGGAAGAAAAAAAGAGGGAAGACGGGAGAAAAACGTGCGAAAAGGAATACTCAGGTGTTATTTGTCCTATTTTAAGGTGCTTTCTTTTTGTTCTTTCAAAAAAAAAAAAAAAATGCTTTCTTTGGCATATATGTCCCTTAAATCAACCTTATTCTACATAAGCCTTCTTTGTTTTAAATAGATTTGCATATATGTCCCTTAAAAATAAACCTTATTCTACAAAAGCCTTCTTTGTTCTAGATAGATTTGTCCCCTCCAACTAGGGGTGTGCATCAATCGGTGGTCGACCTATTTGGTCACAACCAAAGTCGAACCGAAGTTAATCAGTTTTAAAATAATCACAGCCGAACCAAACCAAACAATTAGTCGGTTCGATTTTGAAACTGACCAACTTGATTCGGTTTGGCTGATCGGTTTTGATCAGACAAAAAGTTTCAAATATATAAAAGTGTTTTGCAAAGTAAATTCGTACAAAAATAAATCTTAACCATCTCCTGTTTGGTTCGATTTGATCGATTTGGTCCAAATATGTACACCTCTACCTCCAACCACACAAAACGTCAAAAAAGTTGCATATGGGCCCCTATTCCAACCCCAGGAGATAAATTAGGATCCATGGAATCATCTATAATTAGAAAGGGGCTATCCTCGATAATATATACCAAAGCTTCCTAGTTCTAGGACTAGCGAATGGAGACAAAACATATTTTGGCTTTAATTTTACGAAAAACAAATTATTTCTTCCAATTATAGTTTAAATATATTAATGGGTGGGTCGTCTCAGTCCCTTTCAGTACATACTGTAGCTTTTGTTACAGATTTCTCACCTGAGGCATCCCTCACCTGGAGATGCCTTTATTATGCATCTCATTTGGGTGAATGGTCGTAGAGGGTGAACAATTGTCCTGTGTCCCTTGTATAATGGATAGTTTCTCTCTTATCTTCTCTTAGGACTTCAATCAGTTCGTCTCGAATAGGTTTTTTTTTTTTTCTTTTTTTGGGATCCGGACAGTCTGCCTCCAAGTAACCAAAGCAACAACACCTTGATCTCAACACACTCTGACGAATACCAAACGTTGTTTTCTTGTCGTTGCCAAATCTATCTTCATGAGCATCCAAAAAATGCTCACAAATGACGATCAATCTCAATGTGCTTTGTCCATTCATAATTCAGCCCTTCCTTCTGCTTTCTGCTTTTGAAATTTTGCCTAATTGTGGGTGATGTAACACAATGCTACACATTGTTAGTAAATGAATTGCAAATTGCATTTTCTACTGACCAATTTCTTGTTCTCTGCCTTCTTCAGTTACTGAACTTGTCAAAGAAGACTCCTCCAGGAAGATAGCACAAATATTATGCAGAAGAAGCTGTTTAAAGTCCAACTATAAGCTCCATTAAAAGCAAAAAAAAAAAAAAAAACCTTCTCAGCCGATTTGAAGAGAGCCGAATGGCCGATGGGAAAGAGTGTTTAAACCAGCTCCTACATGGTTCCGCCTATGGTTCAAATGGATCGAAGCATGCCAAGGCGACGTACGGGCAGCTCGACTTAGCATCAAATTTCTTGTCAGAATGACAACCAATCGTCGAGTAGGCACCAAAGAAAATGAGCAGTCGAGGATTTCGCCGCAATATCTTGGAGGTCCAGGCAGTATGAAGTCATTCATTTGGGACTAAACGTCTTTACCAGAAACAAAGCAAGTTTGAGTGATCAAACACTTCATTAAAAGCTCATTTCTCAGTTCCTGGGTCCTCTTTCCATAATTCTACAGTAAATACATAAAAATGCAAATTTAAAAAGTCTCATTCTGCAAATTTTGCAAATGTACTCCTCAGCCTTCTCACGACCCCGGGCTTGCCTGCACATAACAAAACCCATTCTCTGGTTAGAGAAAATATTAGATCCAATACATTATTGCTTGAAATTTGCAGTAACATGGGAATTTCTAGGTGATTGATATGAAGTCCATTGCGCACTCTAGTCATATAAAGAAATGATACAGTGGTAGAGCAGATTAGTGATTGAATTGAAACCATTCAATGCATTTTAACACAAAGAACCCATATCTATTTGTTAGCTGCTGCTCATGTCTTTGAGCAAAAGCTCAAGTTTCCTATTGATTAGTCCCACATCGGCTAGTGGGATTCCCTCCACTGTATATATATTACCTTTTCTTCTTTTGCTTCATTAGAAGTTGTGTGTGGGAGCTCCATGGGCCACACGCGCGCGCCGCCGCCACGGTTCGGTTCGGCGCGCTTAACGGATGCGGGTACATGCCCACATCTGCAGACGCCGAATGCCGATTCGATTTCCTCTTCGGGTTCGGGCTGAGACCCTAAAACCTCTTTACAATTTTCTGACCGTTACCATTCTTTAATTTTTGTAACGTTTGATACAATTAATATTGTCCAGGTTCATTGAATCTCATGTTACACATTTGTTTTATTGTGTAACGTTTGTAACTTTTTTTTATTGTCCTTTAATTTTCTGTCCGTTGGAGAGTACCAAACATCCTATATATTGAGATCCTTCTCATTCTTTCTTTCACACAGAAAAATTCCGAACCTCTACAAAATTTCTCTTCCGAAACTATATTGTTCTTCGTTGTTGCTCTGGGCAGAGCTAAGTCGGGGTCACTCTCTCCGAGTCGTGTGCGGCAACGGGATTCCGGTGGAGCGGGAATTTTACCATTAGGGGAGTTCGGATTCAGTCTTCACATAGACCCGAGCTAACTCTTAGGACAGTGCTACGTACACGACTTCCCCGGAGGCCGGTAACAATTTTAATAAGTTTATTTTATTGTAGATTTCAAAACGGAGTATAAAAAAGAATTTCCAACACTATCAACATCTGCATCTCAACAAGGATGCAAAAAAATTTGCAGTGCCAAGAGAATAACGTAAGATTTAGTAAACATGCAACATCTAATTCAGACCACAACTAAGCCTTCATCCAAGGTTCTAATCATTTTTTTCCCATTCAACTCTGTTTAGGGCCATGCCTTTGTGACTAGGAAGTATGGCCACAGTAACCGAAAAGAAGCAAAAATTGAAAATGGTAGACAAACGGAAGCTCAAGGCTGAGAAGCATCCTATTGTTGGAAAAGTGAATGTATATTTGAATCATTAATTAATAATAATTATTATTTTCTAATAAGTGTGTCCAATTACAACGAATCTATGGCAACGAATCTATTCAACGAATCAATTGAAAAGGTGTGTCCTTTCCATTGTGTCTCTTTATCATCTATAAATTATAAAAGCATAAGTGTTTGAATAATTCAAGCAATCAATTCATTCATCAAACATTAAGTCTAACAGAGAGAGACTACGTACATTGCTTCGTCCAGTTCCTACGGTGTGAAGTGCTGCTACCGAAGAAGAAGAACCGTTGTATCCTGGAAGGCTAATCGTCATTAAACCGTAAGCACCAGGACGAATATTGTCTTGAGGACCTTGAACTCGGTTAAATTATTTATGTACATTATTTACATTCTTAACTATATAAAATAGAAAGTAGTAAAATAACAATCTTAAGACAATATTATTTTTAACTTTTTCTACTCTGATTTTCTAAAAAAAATTTGTACAGAATCCAATATTTTAATGCAACCACTGACAACTCTGTATTTAAGACAATAAATTTTGAACAGTCTCTAAACTTTTGAACTAGTCACAACTGTTTTAAATCGGCTGTTTGGGATGATCGTTGTTTGGGACGCTCATGTTAGTAAGAATCAACAGTTTGGGAAATCTTTGTTTGGGACGATCTAATACTTAATTCATATAAGGTCCCAAACAGAGATGAATTGATGGGAAATCAATTAGTGAAGTGAATTGATTATATTCAATGTATTCACTTTAGAATTGGAACAGACAATAGGTGGGCCCATGCAGGTCTATACTGTTCTGTTGGATTTTTTTATATGAATTAAAGAACATTCTTCTTTGTTTGGGATGATCTAGTAAGAACCAACTGTTGAGAAATAAACAGGTCTACTACGACAATATGAATTAAGGATCTGACTTTTTTATTTCGTATTCATTTAGTATTATTGGTTCTGTTGATTTTTTTTTCTTTTCTACAACCTATTATACAATAATTTATGGTTTTTGAAAAGTATTGGACATTAAAATAATTTCCGATTTTTGATTGGTTCTGATTTGTTCTGCTTATCAGAACATTTCTCCATTATGAATGTTATTTCCTTTTTATACTTAATGGTCTATACTACTATTGTAACAAACAAAATGACTGTTGTTGAGAATACTGTGATGATAACTTCTGCTCGTCCATATCGGACAAGGAGAAAAACCAAAAAAGTTCAATGAAACCGACTACAAGCGTTGGCAGCAAAAGATATTGTTCTATCTTACAACTTTGAATCTAGCAAAGATTCTAAATGAAACAACCCATGTTCTGCAAGAAGGTGAAACTGACAATGTTGTTATTACAAATGTGAAAAATGAAAACATGCAGACTTCTTATGCAGGAGCCACATATTAAGTGGACTGGACAACCATCTATGGAATGTTTACAGTCCACTGAAGACTGCAAAAGAAGTCTGGGATGCTCCGGACAAGAAATACAAAGCAAAAGATGCAAAGTCTAAGAAATTTGTAGTAGGCAATTTTCTAGACTACCGCATGGTTGACTCCAGATCAGTGGCATGTCATGTTGAAGACTTGCAATGTATTTTCCATGAATTGGTTGCCAAATGTATGGTCTTATGTGAACCGTTTCAAGTAGCTTCTATGATTGAAAAACTTCACTTCCACCTCTCTGGAAGGAATATAAGAACTATCTGAAACATAAACGTAAGAACATGCCGCTGGCAGATCTAATTGTCAGACTTAAAATAGAAGAGAATAACAGGAGCACTGAAAAAATCTCTTCTATAGAAGCCAGGACAAATGTCTTGGAAACAGAACAACAGGAGAAAAATGCAAACATACTGAAGGCTCCGGTCAAGGGAACTATAAAACGTTCAAAGGTAAACTTCACATGTGCAAAAAAATGGGACATAAAACTGCAGGTTGTCGTAGTCGCAACTACAACAATAACAACAACAAGAACAAGGGACATCATCACCAAGCTCATATGACTGAAGATGAGAGTTTGGCTAAGGGTGTTGACGACCTGGTTCTGGCGGCTGTTGTTTCTGAAGTGAACATGGTAGGAAGCAACCCAAGGCAGTGGTAGGTTGACACTGGAGCTACTCGTTGCATATGTGCTGAAAATGCTATGTTCAGTACCTACCAAAGCGTCGACCAAGGCGAACAACTCTTCATGAAAAATTCTTCATCGTCAAAGGTTGAAGGACAAGGGACGATCATTCTGAAAATGACATCGGAAAAGGAACTGAAACTTAACAATGTTCTGCATGTACCTGGTCTTTGAAAGAATCTGATTTGGATCTATGTTAAGCAAGCATGGATTTAAATTAATATTTAAATATGACAAATTTATACTCACCAAGAGTGGAGTTTATGTGAGGAGGGGTTACCTCAAGGAGGGCCTCTTCAAAATGAATGTAATGATTGTTATGCCTAATAAGATGATTAATTCTTCTTACATTGTTGAGTCCTCTCATATATGACATGAAAGATGAGGTCATGTTAATTATGATTAAATCAGAAAATTAATGAATATGGACCTAATTCCCAGATCTGCAATAGATTCGAATTATAAGTGTGAAATATGTGCAGAAGCAAAATTAACTCGTACATCTTTTCAAAATCTGGTTGAAAGATACCGAACCGTTGGATTTAATCCATACAGATGTATATGATCTAAAAGGCATACAAACTAGAAATGGGAAGAAGTACTTCATCACATTCATCGATGACAGTACTCGTTATTGCTATGTCTACCTTATGAAATCAAAAGATGAGGCAATAGATATGTTCAAGCAATATAAAGCTGAAGTAAAAAAAATCAACTTAATCGAAAGATTAAAGTTCTCAAAAGTGATAGAGGTGATGAATATGAAGCACCCTTTATAGGATTTTGTGCAGAACATGAAATTATCCACCAAACCACTGCACCATATTCACCACAATCTAATGGTATTGTTGAACGAAAAAAAAATTGGACAATTAAAGAAATGAACTCTTTATTATTAAGTTCAGGTCTACCAAATAACTTGTAGGAAGAAGTTGTACTTACAGCCAACTACCTTTTAAATAAGGTGCCCCACAAAAAAAAAGACAAGACTCCATATAAATTATGGAAATGAAAGAAATCTTCCTATAAATACATCAAAGTGTAGGGATGCCTTACAAAAGTGGCAATTCCTTTGCCTAAAAAGGTCAAGATAGGTCCTAAGACCTTTGACGGCATATTTATAGGATATGCTGAAAACAGTTCTGCTTATCGATTTCTCGTACATAAGTCGGACATTCCGAAGATACATAATAATACAATTATTGAATCAAGGAATGCCTCATTCTTTGAGAATATCTTTCCATGTAAGAAGATACATGAAAGAGAAATACTAAAAAGAAATTATAATGATATTAGACATAATGGTTAAAATGATGCAAATAATGAATTTGAAGATAAGGAATATGAGCCTAAACGCAATAAGAGGTCTAGAACATCGAAGACCTTTGGACCTGAATTTCTAATATTTATGTTAGAAAATGAGCCTCAAACTTTCAAAAAAGCAATGTCTATACTAGAGGCACCATTTTAGAAAGAAGCTATAAATAGTGAAATATAGTCCATTATGCAAAACCATACATGGGAACTAGTTGATCTTCCTCCAAGATGTAAGCCATTAGGCTGCAAATGGATATTCAAGAGGAAGATGAATGCTGATGGAACTATTGATAAATATAAAGCGAGACTGGTTGTCAAAGAATATAATCAAAAACAAGAAATTGATTATTTTGATACATATTCACCAGTAATAAAGATAATATCAATTCGGATGTTAATTGCAATAGCAGCATTGCACAATCTTGAAATACATCAAATTGATGTGAAGACTGTCTTTCTAAATGGTGACTTGGAAGAAAAAATCTACATGAATCAACCGAAACAGTACTACATGAAGAAATGTGTGCAAACTAGTTAAGTCTCTATATGGACTTAAACAAGCACCGAACAGTAGTACCAAAAGTTTGATAATGTAATGATGTCAAATAGATTCAAGATTAATGAGTGTGACAAATGTGTGCATTCTAAAAATACACAAACTGGATATGTCATTATATGCCTATATGTAGATGATATGCTAATAATAGGCAATAATAATAACATAATTCAGGACACAGAAGATCTTAATCAAAAACTTTGATATGAAAGTTCTATGAGTTACATATGTTATATTAGGAATTAAGATTTCTAAAACACCAGATGGACTTATATTATCCCAATCTCATTACATTGAGAAGATTATAGAGAAATATAATCAAAATGATAATAACGTTGCAAAAACTCCAGTAGATTTAAATCTTCCTTTAAAGAAGAATACCAGAGAAAGTATTTCACAAGTGGAATATTCTCGTATAATTGGGAGCCTAATGTATGTCACGAACTGTACGCGACCGGACATAGCGCAATCAATTAACAAACTGAGCAAATATACAAGTAATTCAGGAGAAAATCACTGGAAGGCTATTATTAGAGTACACAGATATTTAAGATATACTAGAGACTATGAATTACATTATACTAAATATCCACATGTACTCGAAGGATACAAAGATGCAAATTGGATATCTGATACTAAAGACTCGAAATCCACAAGTGGATATTCTTTACACTTGGAGGTACAGCAATATCGTAGAAGTCCTCAAAACAAACTTGTATAGCCAGATCAACTATGGAATCTGAATTCATAGCTCTGCATAAAGCGAGTGAAGAAGCAGAGTGGCTTCAAAATTTCTTGGAGGACATTCTAATATGGCCAAAATCCGTACCAGCAATTTGTATACATTGTGATAGTCAATCTGCTATCGGTAGGGCACAAAGATATTTATAACGATAAATCAACACATTCAGAGACGTCACAATACAACTTCTTTCTAATGGCATAATCACGATTGATTATGTAAAATCAAAGAAAAACCTTGCAGATCCACTAACTAAAGGTTTGACAAGAGAAGTATATAAGTCATCGAGAGGAATTAGCTTGAAGCCTATGATAAAAGAAATTCCATAAAGGAAAACCCCAACCTAGTTGACTGTAGATTCCAAGATCTAGGTTCAAAGGGACAACTTAATTATGTAAAATTCTTAAATGACACTGATGAGTATTGAAATACTTTCCATTCTCTAGGATGACAAATAATAGTGTCGCCTGCAAAGAATATTAGGGTAAGCATTGCTTTTAATGATTCCCGTGACTTGAAATTCAAGTGGAGTATAGCAAGATACTCTTATTAGGAAGTCACTATATGAGTGTGAAAGTGGGGCCGCTTCTATGAGAATTATAAAGCTGAATTCTCTAAGAACACTTATGAAACCAGGCAAATGTTCAGGGCCAAAATGAACAAAACAATAGAAGCAATATTGGTCGGAAAAGAGTTGTGTGATATTTATTGACTCAAGTTTACAACAATAGCTGAACAGTTCAAGACATCATGTTCACTAGATAGCTAGAAAACTCGATAAATATTTACAAGGGAAGGTTCAAAGCCAAAAGCTGCAATAAGTTTTCGAATAATCTCTGTGTGTGTGTGTGTGTGTGTGTGTGTGTGTGTCTGCATTATGTCTACAAGATGTCTGTATTGTGTTTGTACTATACACAGTCACATATTCATTCATGTAGGGATTGTTGAAAAAGTTAATGTTTATTTGAATCATTAATTAATAATAGTTGAAATGAGGGCTTAATCTCAGATTATTTTATTGAGGGCTACTGCTTACTACTTATAGAGGGTCCAACCCCTCTTCATATTACATCTAACCGATGTGGGACTAAAGTCCCTTATTTACTCTCAACACTCCCCCTCAAGATGGGCGATAGATATTAATCATCCCCATCTTGTTACATAGCTTTGACAAACTCAATGAACTAAGACCCTTAGTCAGACAGTCTGCCACTTGTTCTTCTGAGCGAACATAGTCAATCTTCAGTATCCCTTGTTCCAGCTTTTCCTTGATGAAGAATCGATCGATCTCGATGTGCTTCGTTCTGTCGTGCTGAACCGGATTGTTCGCTATACTTATCGCAGCTTGACTATCGCTCATAAGGTGCAATGGTGTCCCCTTGTCTAGCTTCAACTCTGTCAGCAGCGTCTTTACCCATAGCAATTATGATACTCCTAGAGCCATTGCTCTGTATTCTGCTTCAGCTGTCGACCGTGCTACCACTGACTGTTTCTTGCTTCTCCATGAAACCAGGTTTCCTCCTACAAAAACACAGTACCCTGTGGTAGACCTTCTGTCGTCTATGCAGCTTGTCCAGTCTGCATCGCAGTATCCCTCAACATCTGTGCATCCATTCTTCTTGAACCACAGTCCTTTTTCCGGCGTCCCTTTCAGATATCTTAGGATCTGAAATACTGCATCCATATGACCCGTTCTTGGATCATGCATATAGCGGCTTACAACACTTACTGCAAATGAGATATCAGGGCGAGTATGTCCTAGATAAATCAGTCTGCCTACTAGCCTTTGATACCTTTCGCGATCAACAGGCTTTCCTGCTTCTGCTCCCATCTTGCACTTCTGGTCAATTGGAGTGACTGCTGCTCGGCATCCCAGCATTCCTGTCTCCTTCAGCAGATCTAGTGCATATTTTCTTTGTGAGAGAACAATTCCTTGTTCACCATTACACACCTCGATACCCAAAAAGTATCTCATCTCTCCCAGGTCCTTCACCTCAAACTCTTTGGCGAGTTTCGTCTTCAGCTTAGTGATCTCAACTACATCGTCACCTGTGATCACTATATCATCTACATATACAGCAAGTATAGTAATGTGGCCCCTTGCATGCTGGAGGAAGACAGTATGATCTGCATTTGTCTGATGGTACCCCATGCCAGTGACAGCCCTTCTGAATCTGTCAAACCAGGCTCGAGGAGATTGCTTCAGCCCGTACAGCGACTTCTTCAGTTTGCACACTTTTCCATGTGACGTTCCTTCACCTGAATCTGACACAAGTAGCACCCCGGAGGAGTCTCCATGTATACTTCTTGTAGGTCTCCATGGAGAAATGCGTTCTTTACGTCTAACTGGTGTAGCTTCCACCCAAAGTTTGCTGCAATGGAGACCAGCGTTCTTACGGTACTCATCTTCGCTACTGGAGCAAAAGTCTCATCATAGTCGATACCATATGTCTGGGTATAGCCTTTTGCAACCAGTCTCGCCTTGTATCGTTCAATTTTTCCTTCTGGTGTCTCCTTCACTGTGTAAACCCATTTGCATCCCACAGCTTTCTTCCCTTCAGGTAATGGCACCAGCTCCCATGTCTTATTTTTTTCTAGTGCCCCAAGTTCTTCCATCTTGGGTCCTTCTTTGCTTCCTGCCAATTCTTAGGTAAAGAAGTGGAGTCTAACGAAGTGAGAAATGTTTGATAAGTCGGAGAAATATTAGAATAAGATAGGTAGTTGGCGATATCATGTTCATAATCTTTATAACGAATAGGAGCCTTTCCCGCATTAATGCGAGAAGACCTCCTTAAGGGAGCAATGGGTGGTGGAGAAAGCATACCATCCGAATCGGAGAGATCCGCTTCCGAATCCGAGCGATCCGGTTCGGGAGTAACATCTTCAGGAGTCGGGACAGGAGTAGACGAGGGACTTGGCACTATAGGCACAGGGCACGGCGCAGTACTGGACCTCTGCTGTCTTCTTCTGTAAACTTGGAGCTCCTTTTCCCATGTCTACTCCTCCCCCTGCGTAATGTACGTATTGTCTTCTTCATCCTCCGTATCAGTATCATTGATGCTTTCTCTCCCTTTCTTCCAGTTTGTTACGACAGGACAAGGTACCGATCCGACAACTACGTTTGGGCGTACTACCTCCCCCTCACGTCTAACACCCGCTGTGTGAGGCGTGTTCCCAAACGCAGAACCTTCGTCCGAACCATAATAAGGTTCCAGCTCTCTGAATGTAACGTCCATGCTGACAAACAGCTTCCGTTCAACCGTGCTCCAGCATACGTAACCCTTCTGTGTTCCGGTGTACCCAACAAAGACACACTTAATTGCTCGAGGATCCAGCTTACCAACGCCAGGCCTGTTATCGTGGACGAAGCATACGCAACCAAATACTTTCGGAGGAACGGTGTACGCAGTTGTCCCCGTGAGCATTTCCAAAGGCGTCTTCCAGTCCAGTAATTGAGAGGGCATCCTGTTGATGAGATAAGAGGCTGTCAAGACAGCATGTCCCCACAAAAATTTAGGGACATTCATAGCCAGCATCATTGTCCGAGCTACCTCCAGCAGGTGCCTATTCTTTCGTTCGGCAACACCATTTTGAGCCGGTGTATATGCACAAGAGGTTTGATGCAGAATACCATGAGAGGATAAATACGCAGCAAACCTCTTATGGGTATATTCCGTCCCATTATCCGACCGGAAACACTTAACACGAGCATTATACTGTGTCTTCACCCGTTGATGGAAGCTTTGAAATGTCTCAAAAACATCACTTTTATTCTTCAGCAGGTAGACCCACGTTACGCGGGTAGAGCAGTCAATAAAAGTAACAAACCATCTATAACCGTTAACACCGTTTGTAGGACAAGGGTCCCACACATCGGAATGAATCATATCAAAAGCAGCAGAACATCGATGCCCAGAACTCACATAGGAGCTTCTGGTATGTTTCCCCAACTCACAAGCATCACAAACTAACAACTCTTTATTTGCTTTTTGATATAAGGACGGATACAGTCGACTAATAACGGAAAAAGAAGAATGTCCTACACGCTGATGGTGGAGGAGCAGCTTGGCTTCGACACTTCGACTTCGGACTTCCGGTTGTGCGTCTGCAACCAAAGATGCCAGTGCTCTATCCAGACCGTTCCTGTCCAAGTACCATAGACCCTTATGCCATGTGCCAGTGCCTAGTCGTCTCCCCGTTCCCTTCTCCTGAAAAGTTACCTTAGGAATATCAAAGGAAACAATACAGTTTAGATCAAGGATAATGGCGCTAATGGATATAAGATTGACAGGAAAGGAAGGAGCATGTAAGACATTAGAAAGAGTGATGGAAGGAGTGCAATCAACAGGGCCTTTACCCGAAACAGGCCTGGAGGTACCATCAACAGTCTGAATGCTTTCTGGCGGCGTTAGAGTAGAGTATTCCTGGAACTCACCGCGGGACCCCGTGACATGGCAAGATGCCCCAGAGTCCATAATCCAAGCTGGCTGAGAGACAGATGCAAGAGCACGCAGAGGTATACCGGCACTGGTTTGGGAGAAGTAAGTGCAGTAATCGCCTGTAGTGGATGGCGCCCCAGGAATGACTTGTCGTTCACCAGAACCAAGCTTTGAGCCGTGCATCTTCTCGAGAACTTCTCTCTCAAATGGAGTGATGTCCGCCAGCTGATTGTCCCCACCTTCATCCGCCAGATGCGCCCTGTTGTCTCCAGAGTAAGTGCCCCTTCCACTACTGTAGCTGCCTCGACCACCTCGTCGTCCACCGCGACCACGGCCCCGACCAGTCGAGGGAGTCCGTGTCGATTTTGGGCAAAAGCGGATGTAATGTCCTGTGTCACCACAGTTGTGGCAAACGCCACCCGTAGAAGGAGGCTGTGTGAAAGTGGCAAGAGCAGATGTGTCAACTCCGGCCTGCTCCCCCTGGGAGATACCCTTGGTAGGCATCAGCTTCAACCGTGCTTCTTCTTGTGCCATGGCAGCTATGGCGTCTTCTAATGTCGGCAGCGTCGGTTGTGCGAGAAGTACATTCCTCCGTTGCTCAAATGCAGGGTTGAGCCCCTTCAAAAACTTCATCATCCGTTGCCGCGAGATATAATCCAGAAATTTCTGGAAATGTTTTGCAAAAGCCGGTTCAACCTGAGCATCCTCCATGCCAAGAGGATCATAATGGTCAAGATCAGACCAGTACTTCTTCAACAAGGCAGCGTACTCAGAGATGGTACAATCGTCTTGGATTACCCGATCGAGCTCATCCTGCAGTTGGAAGACTCGCATGGGGTTACCCGAACCGGAGTACATGTCTTTCAATGTTCTCCAGATATCAGCAGCTTCCTCCATTGCTTCAACGTTACCCGACACTTGGTCGGTCAAAGAGGCTGTCAACCAACCAGCCACGACATTGTTGACAATGTTCCATACAGCAAACTCCTTCGAGGAGTGATCGACAGGGGCCTTGGTGTGGCCATCTACATAACCAACCAAGCCACGTCCCTTCAGCGTCCGCATCGCCTGCCGCGACCATTTCAAGTAGTTGGTCGTGCCTTCCAACTTCGTCTCCAGCTTGTCCAACTTCCCCATTTTGTACGGTGACGGATCCACATCAGTATGGGTCACGCGTGGGGTTGCCTCCGGTAATCTCTTGGTCAGGAGATCCTCGACCAGGACCTTCATTTCTTCTGCTGTCAACTTCCCATAGATTGAATCCATGACTTCTGCAATCAGTGAGGTGTTGTTGTTTCTTGAGTCTTCTTTTGAGTCGTCTTCGTCTTAGTCAGCTACCGGGGGAAACAACAAAACGAGATCCCTCACTGATATGTCGTAGTTTATACGACCAAGTAGAACCGCGTCATGATAACGCGTTCGGACGGCTCAAGGATAACCAACGTAGTTGTGCCTCCTTGCATGAGACAAACCAGAGGTATACCAGCCGTGCAGAAATGATTGTAAAGACAACGTTTCTGAGATACGAAAATCTAAAGAGATTTCGTATTCGTAGTAGAGCTTCTAAAAAGAAGGTACTGATTCTCGAAGGCAACAACAGAGATCTTCTAAAGAGAAGGAAATCGTTTTTTTTTTTTTTACAGAACAGCTAAAACCCTAAAAAGGGCGGCTGTAGCCCTTAAAAGGGCGGCGCGGGGGGGGGGGGGCGGTTTACTGCTGGATGGGGGGGGGCGGGTTACTGCTGGGTGGGGGCGGGGTGCTGCTGAGAGGGAGGAGGGGGGTGCAGGGGGGTCGGCAGTAGGGAGCAGGGGGGTCGGCGGGGGGGGGGAGGGTCGGCGACAGGGGGATGTCGACAGAGGGCGTCGGCAGGGGGGCGGCGGTAGGGGGGTCGGCAGGTGTCTGGCGGCTAGGGTTTGTGGAAGGAGTGGCTCTGATACCAAGTTGAAATGAGGGCTAAATCTCAGATTATTTTATTGAGGGCTACTGCCTACTACTTATAGAGGGTCCAACCCCTCTTCATATTACATCTAACCGATGTGGGACTAAAGTCCCTTATTTACTCTCAACAATAATAATAATTGTTTTCTAATAAGTGTGTCCAATTACAACGAATCTATGACAATGAATCTATTGAAAATGTATCCTTTCCATTGTGTCTTTTTATCATCTATAAAAGCATAAGTGTTTGAATAATTCAAGCACTCAATTCATTCATCAAACACTAAGTCTAGGAGAGAGAGACTACCTACATTGCTTCATCCAGTTCCTGCGGTATGAAATGCTGCTACTAGGGGTGAGCAAATACTGACCGATACCAAAAAACCGATCGAATACCGATAAAAAATATCCCGAAAAATCGAACCGAAATTATATACCAATACCGAATTGTCGAACCGACTAAAATATGGTATAATGGTAGTGGTAGCAGTTTGAGTGTAATACCGTACTGAAAATACTGAACCGAATCGATCATATATATATATATATATATATATATATATATATATATATATATATATATATATATATACACTTTTTTAGAATGTTGTTCGTGATTAATTTTATATTACTAATTTTTTTTTATCTTTGTTTTAACAAGTTTCTTAACTTTGAATGAATTTTGGTGGACTTGAAGTTATGTTAAGAACGCTAAGAATTGAGTTTTTGATGTTTTGAGCTTATGTTTTTGTGTTCTCATAGAATTTTGAAGTGAATTTTGGTACTTAAACTTATACTAAAGATTGAACTTGGTGTCTGCGTTTGATCTTTTAAGCTCATTTTTAGGTGTTTGCGATAGAGGCTTGACTTTGAAATTTAATGCTTTCAAAAAGGTTAAAAAAATTATAGGTTAAGAGGTTCTACAATATTTAAGTGTGTTGATTGATTAAATGTTAATTGGTAAAATACCGATACCGAACAAAAACCGACCGAATACCGATTTAACCGAAACCGAAAAAAATCGATTCTAAATGGTACGATATTGGTATTGATTATTTAAATAACGATTTAAAAAAAATACCGAAAACTTCGACCAAATACCGACCGATTATACCGACGCTCACCCCTAGCTGCTACCGAAGGAGAAGAATTGTTGTACCCTGGAAGACTAATCGTCATTAAACCATAAGCACCACTGCGGGGCGAATATTGTCTTAAGGACATTGAACCAAGTTCAAGCCTCGGTCTCGATTAGATTATTTATTTACATTATTTACAATTTTGCATTCTTAACTATATAAAATACAAAATAGTAAAATAACACCTGTTACGTACCATATTGTATGGGTCAACAATGAGTTCATCCCTGTTCACTGATCTCGTTATCTCGACCAAGGTTCAGAGTCGAATAGACAGATTTGATGGTCAACACTCATGTCCAGAAGAACAGAGATTTGATGTCTAATACGGGAATGAAATGAACAACATTGGTAGCATAGGCTTAGAAGAAGAAAGAAGAATCTAGTAATCAGTCCCAAAAGGAAGATGGAAATGCTGAGGGAGTGGAATCTACATCATTGAGTGAGATCAATATCGAGAGAAAGAAAAGAAAAAGAAAAGTAATTGTGTGCAAAATGGAAATGTTGCTAGGGAGCAGGTTTTGAATTTGTTTGATCCAGTATAGCAGATTCCATAGTAATGGTCTTCACACTACAAGTTTGAGAAAGCCAGTCGAAGAAGAATAGGGAACCTTGTCCTCTGATGATAATTCTCGTTTTATTCCCAAGTCTATCACGTCATATTGTTGTTAAGAGCGAATAGCTTAATGGATAAGTTATCTACCCTAGTATCCTTGTTTTAAATAGAGGTAAGATAAGATAGAGCAGATACGAAGTATCCGGGTAGGGCTCACAAAGTCTCATATTACATTAAGATCTTCCCACCATTATGCGCATGCTTATTTAGATATATCCTCCCGTTTGAATAGAGATGTCGTGAACGTGCTCGTCTCGTGAGGGAGCCATGGTCTAGGCGGAGTACGGGTTTGCACCCGCCAGAACAAATGTTGGACTTGAACCTGGACCTCGGTATATATATCATCACAAGCCCTCAATTTCTCGGACAAAGTAGAGGAGCAAGTTCACTGGATGACTATCTTAATATTAAGCTTTTCTTATGCCAATTGTACCTACCTGCGAGGGGAAAAAGCTCGGTAAACGGTTCGGTTAGCTCTCACCTACTAAATTTCAGAGGGCCTCAACGAGTTAATCCTCAGCGCTATTCCTTCTTGGCTCAGCAGAAACAGTTTAGCTCCACCTTTTTCACTTGTGGACAACAGTAAAGATGGGACCCATACCCAACTTAAGTGGTTTTCATATGGACTGTCCACGTGTCACCACGTGTATTGCTGACTCTGGATGGAGCTAATTCATGATTTTCCGCCGTTGTGGAGATTTGATGGGGGATAGGAACAGACCGCTCGTACCCTTGGTCAGATAAAATAAGAAAGAGAGACTTTCTCTCTCCCATTTTCTATTCTTCCTTTGTGCCTTCCAAAACCCTAAATACTTCGTTATCTTCTTCAACCATCCCTACCTACAATCATGTCTGACCACTCAAATTCCAACAACTACTTCAACGATAATGTGCATAATTATGACAAGGGCGCATAAAGGGACTCGGCCAATGACTAGTTAACCGAAGAGGTCAACAATTAAGAAGAGGGCATGTCCAAACCTATCCCCGTCCCGACCAAGAGTAAGGGCAAAAGGAGGGTTGACATGACTGTTGTGGCCTCACCATCACCCAAGAGGCGTCAAACTTCAAAGGAGAAGAAAAAGGTAAAAGACAAGCCTTCGACATTAGGAGGTATAGTTGTCGGGGTACCTCCTGTCTCCACAACGCTCCCGTAACGGACCACGTTGCTTATGTAGGTTCCACCCCCTACATGACCGTCCGTTGGACTTATTCATGGGACTTATTCAGAAATAAGCCGGTGAGCTTACAGAATGGAGGAGGGCATACGACACTCCAAATTATTTTCTATTAACCGCTCCAGGAAAGGGTAGGAAAGAGTCAGTCAGTGGTCTCATCCGGAGAAGGGGTGACCACAGTCTATGGGGAACACTTTGAAGTGGGTCTTCGCTTCCCTCTCCACCACAGCATCCGGGCAATTTTAGACTTCTACTTGATGCCATGTCAATCGCCTCGCCCCAAACGCCATCAGGTACCTAATGGAGTTCATTTCTTTATGCATTGAGAAGCATATTGAGCTTACTCGAGCTATTTCACGCCTTTTCCGAAATGAAGGTGGGCAGTTTCGAACGGAGACTGTCGGTAGTACATTTTCTGGAAGATAGGAGGCTCTTGGAAATAGTCACTTACCATGACGAACCTTTCCTTCAACCATCGACATAAGTTTTGCCAATTCAGCCTATTTGTTCTTTGAACATGTTGTTGTTAGTTGTTGATATGTGCATTCTTACATCTCTTGATAGCAATAAGTCCGTTGGTGTAATGAAGGACGTATATTCCTCGTCGTTTTGATTCATTATATCTGAGTGTAACCATAGTAGGCGTCCATGAAGGATAAGAGGCCCTGGCTGGAGGAATTGTCAACCAGTTGGTCAATCTTCGGCAAGACATAACGGGCATGCTTTATTGAGGTCTGTGTAATCAACGCACATGCACCACTTCTCGTTTGACGACGTTAGCCTGCCACCTAGGATATTTGACTTCCCTAATGAATTTGACTCTGAAGAGTTTGTCCACTTTGGCCTGAATGGCCTCTTCTCTTTCTGGGGCGAAGTGACGCTTCTTTTAGTTGACCGACTTGTAATGGCGAGTTATCTTCATCTCGTGCTTGGCCACCGTTTTATCGATGCCTGGCATATCCTCAGGAGACCAGGCAAAGATATCCATGTTGTTCGTCAACAACAGTATGACGTCGCCCTTGATGTCTTGGGGCAGGCTAGACCAGTTCTATTTGTCTTGTTAGGGGTAGTGGCTGGACAACTACACTACTTCGAGGTCATTAGTGAGTGACCCTCGTTCTCTAGCAACATCTCGTAGTTCCCTCTTCAATACAGAGGCCTCAAGATCGCTGATCTCTACCCTTGGACCAGTAGGCTTGCCTACCATACTGGCAAAGTAGCAGTGACGAGCCTCACCTGCAAACCTCACCTGTCGTCCTCTTACTACACCAACTCCCTTGGGAGTTGGGAACTTCATGTACAAGTGGGTATGTCGAGATTATTGTTCCTAATGCTTTGATGGTTGCCCTTCCCAGAATGACCTAGTATAAGGAAAGGATGTCGACCACCATGAACATTACCTCGACTGGTGTATGTCCGAAAATAATGTTCCAGGAGACAACCTATCTTCGGAGATCGGCTCAACCCATAAGGAAATAGATTACCACTTTTGCTAAGTGTAGTAAAGTAATGTTGTCGATGCTTCATCCATTTATGAGACCCGAGGAACTACTTTCACTTGTACAGAAAGACCCATGTTGATTCGTCATTCAGTTCCCGTCTTTCACCTGTTGTCAACTAATCTTTCTTGTTTGATTCTACTCTATGTTAGAACATTTATGTGAATATTGTGCCGATGACAAACATTGTATAGTTCGTGAAATTGTACAAGTTAGAGGCATAGCTCGTCAGTTATGGGAGCTTGGGCAAGGCTGCCTTCATTCTGCCATACGCGGTCTTGTACATGATATGGACCGAGCTTCCGCTATCGACGATGACTCTCTGCAGATGGAGTTTTTCTGTCAACAACACGACCAACAACGGGTCGTCATAAGGAACTATCACTCGGGTAGGATCTTTGTTAAAGGTAATTGGCTCGTCAGGAAGTTTGGCCCTCTTTATTGGAGAAGTGTAAGGTTCACTTCCTTCCACGTTCCGTCTCTCTGTGAAGGTCGACGCAATCATCAGTATAGTAGCCTCCGTCGTGATGGTACTCACAATACTCAAGGGAGTTCCTTCCCCTTTCCTCTCCTTGCTTGCTCAGAGGCTATGTTTGGTCTATGGGTCATTGCCGATGTGGTAGAGAACGATCGAGGTTGAAGTGTTGAGCTCCGTCCAATTCCTAAATGAGGTCTATTTAAGGAGAGGATGAGTAATCTGGTGTTGTTTCTTCTCCTTCACCTGCTTGCCTTTCTTCTTGCTGGATTCGAGTGTTGTTAGGCAGGCTATTTTCGTTCCTCTGAATTCTTTCTTTGGCGTGAATATGCTTGTCACAAGGACTAATAATTCACTGTAGATTTTAGGAGGCTTTACATGGAACTAGTCATAGAACCTTGTTTCCAAATACCTTGGCCTAAGGCAAGGATGTGGATCTTTTCAGAATTGCATTTCATCTTTGCCTTAATGTCGGATAACCTCTTCATGAATTTTTCTTGGTCTCTTCCAATTGCCGCATCTTCTTGCCGATATAATTGTATATGAATGTCTTGGTGAGCATTCCCCGTGAGGTTATGGATCCCTTCGGTGGTTTGTTGAACCACCTTAGAGCGAGATCCTTCAAGGATGTTGGGAAGAGTCTACAGCTGACATGTCCGAGATAGTTGTTTATAGTCACGATGTGGTTGGAATTTCGAACGTGATCATCGGGGTCGGGATATTGGTCGAGCTATGGTATCTTTAGGTACAGCCAAGATGGCTTCGCAGAACAGGCGGGCAGGGGGGGGGGGGGGGGAAGAGGAGCTCGTCCTCGAGATTTTTCGTCGTTTTTCGATTTGGTCAACGCGTCCCTCGAGTGATTGCAAGTGGAGGAGTGTCCCCTTGTCCGACGTAGACGAGACGACATTCGACATGAAGCGGCGAGGTATGTTACTCATTTGCTGACGCCTCCTTCGGAAGTTGTGTTGAGGCTTAGGGTATCCCCCAGGAAATTGCAGATATCCTCTATTACCAATGGACTACTCTTGTTGTTGAGGGAGAGGGTATCCTCAAAAAAATGCGGAGGTTCCCTATTGTCGATGGAGTACAGTTGTTGTTGTTGAGGCAGAGAGTATCCTCCGAGAAACTACAAAGGTTCCCTATTGTCAGTAAAGTACATTTGTTACTGAGACAGAGAGTATCTTGGAAGAGGAGCTCCTTAGGAAAGGCTGAAGGTAGCTGTTAGGAGCAAGGTTGTGAAAAGCGCTAGGCGCTAGTCGGACGGGCACCTTCCGCCTAGCGCCTAGGCGGCCGCCTATATTTAGGCGGTTCAAAAAAATAAAAAATAATCCAAACAAATTTACTAAAAATTGCAGAAAAAATCCATAACTATAAAACACGAAAACATTCATAGTCGTGCGTCAGGGGGACTAGGTGGGCACCTAAGCGGACATCGGACGGGCACCCGACGCCTAGCGCCTAGGCGTTCGCCTTTTAGAACAGAGTGTAGTGCCCCGTTCCTACATCGTGCCATGTTTTCGTCCAAGGGGTGCGCGAGAAAGGAACATTGTCGCTACCGATTCAGTCGGAACCGATAGATCGGGATCGATTGAATAGGTCGAACGGGAACGATTGAATTAAGATCATTTTCTCGTTATGGAAAGTTCTTCGGACTTGAGTCCCATATTCAGCAGGTTGCGCCTCGAGGATAGACTCTGCGGCTGAGACGGAAGAGACCTCCCGTTGCTCTGCTTTTCATACCGCACTTGCTCTTTGGCTTTGGTTTTCGTGAATGCATTTTCGTGAATATTTTCGATGGTTTTCATGGCTTGCGTTTTCGAACTTCGCATTCATGTCGAACTCCTTGAATGAGACAGTGTTCTAATCAGTTGCTTGTGCGATTTCAGGTGATCGCATAGGCGACGCCTAAGTGCGGCCAACCAGTCCCTCGCCTCAAGTAATACAAAGGTGAGTGGCTGACCTCCTTCCCCTCGACCCTCTGATTTCAAATCAAACATGAAGCACAAAATGCTTGCTTGTATTTATAGTGTAGAATCAATAAATTATGGCACGATTCTTCACGAAACACTTGCTATAAAACTGCTATACATGAAACTGATGCATGCTCTCTTATACCACATTTACTTAGTCCTATGCAAAATAAAGATTGAATCGATTAACGAGTATCGCAAGAATAAAACTAAGTGCATAAAATGGGCTAAGTTTCAAAGAAGAATAGTACGATCATTGGGCAACTTGTGCACAAGGTGTAGTTTCCTCGAATGGTTGCCTAGGCCAAGGAAACGATTTGGCCCGGGAGGAACGAGTTTAGCAAGTGCCAGCAGGACTGGCGTGGGTGATTCGGAAACTTTCGGGTAGGGCTCGCTACCCGCCGCGAAAGGATCGCCGTCTAACCCAGCTATAGTCCATGATGGCTTGACATTGCCAGTGACCTTCACACCCCGTTCACTGCTTGAACTAATACTCATGACACGGGATGACTATGGACAGCTGCTCATTGTATAAAATTTTCAATTGCTTACCTCTTAACATGCAAATCGATCAGGATGGTTAGAAAGATCACCAAATAGCTAATATGTGTTATAAAACTGCTTGAACAAATTAAGAGCTTGGGTTTAAATTAGCCACCTACCAATACATGTGATCGTACTGACCCTCGTCCTCTGCAGGTGCTACGAATCAGGAGGAACGCGCCAACTAACCAAGGCGACATTCGCGTTTTTGAAGCTTCGACCGCGCGTCGAAGACTCTCGTTGCACAACTTTTGAAGACTCTCTGCAAACAGTCCAAGAATGTCTCGACTTTCCTCCATTCCAGGTGACTGGAATACTTTTGTTGTAAATTGAGGGATGCATGTATGGAACGACTATCTCATTGACGCTCCTTTTGTAATCGAGTCATGTTGTAAGCCTGCACAGCATAATTGTAAAAGAGTTTTGTAAAATGATGTCTATTATCAAGAAAATGCAAAATTTATGTCTCAATGTGATGTTCAATTTCTCTACATACTCTCTTAGATGTGTTTCGGATAACCTTATGACTATGTCTTGTGCGATCGCAACCTAGGTTTGTACGACATCACGGGGGGACGACTATCGATTCTTCGAAATCGGGACGTGACATAATGGTATCAGAGGACGGCTTCACGTCCTTGACCTCCAGTCTCGAGTCTCTAGTCTCAAACCGTTGACCTCGTATCGATGAGATGAGTTGTTCCATACAGTGAACCCAGGACATTTTCTGAAACTAACGAGAGTTGTCTTTTATTCCAAAAGTTGTGTAACCTCCGGCAGGGGACGAGGCGAGCGCTTCCAGCGGCTCGAGTAGTTCCGAAGCCGAGCCTTCCATCAACCCAATGCGGAGGATGCCTTCCGAAGCCGGACCTTCCGGCAATCCTATGGAGAGGATGCTGCATATGATCGAAATGCAGCAGAGACAGGCCGCAGCATTCCAACAAGAAAGCGAAAATCTGCGCCTGCAGTCCGAAAGACGACAAGTCCAATTTGAAGCTCGGTTCGAAGCTCAGTTCAAGATGCACCAAGGGCAACTTGACATGCTACGGCAGTTAGTACAAACGGTCATGACCAACGGAAATTATGCAACCCGTACTGTCGAACCTGTGGCCCGACCCACTAAAGTCGCACCCAGGGAGCCTTCGTCTCAACTTGCACCGCCAGAGAATAACACCTTCGACATCACCAACTTCAAGAAGGCGTTTCACACTTCCTTCTCCGGCACCGAACGCCCGTCTCTCACGATCGACTGGCTAGAAGAGATCGAAGATAATTTCGAGCTCCTCGACATCGATAAAGCCAAGCAGGTCGCTTGCGCTCAACTTTAACTTCGGTTAAACGCACACGACTGGTGGGCTGTACAAAAACAAGCGATCCGTCGCGATGACTCTACCGCGCCGATCTTTTGGGCTACATTCCACACGGCCTTCGAAGTCGAGTATCCGTCCGCAGCGATCCGTCGGGCGAAAGAAAACGAGTTCATGCAGCTGAAGCAGGAAAACATTACAGTATGTCAGTATGTTGCGGAATTCAACAAGCTGGTCCGATTTGCTGGGATCTATCTGCCGACGGCGGCGAGTCAAGCACGGAGATTCGAAGTGGGCCTGAGGCCTTCTATTTCTGCTCACGTAACTGTCCAAGAGTACCAAATAGTAGGAGAATCGCTCAATCATGTCCTTCGCCTCGAGCCTTAATACCCTCCAGTCGCTACCGGCACTGTGCATACTTATAATCACAAGCGTCATGGCAACGCATGAGGTAACAACGCGCATAAGCGTCCAAACCACGGCAACGAAGGCGACAACCAGGGGAGGAACCGAGTAGTCTGCGATCATTGCCACAATGAGGGGCACGTGGCCAACGAATGTCGAATGAAGAGTGGAGCATGCTTCGTGTGCGGTCGAGTAGGCCACGTCGCACGCAACTGCCAGAAAGGCGGACCGAACCAACGCGCTCCACAACCGCAGCACCAACAAACTGAGGCCAGGCACCCCGAGCTCCAGGCGTACAAGCAAATGGTCAAGACCGTCGTCCTAATGCCCAGGGATGAGTCAACGCCATGACTCGAGATGATGCGTTTGCATCTGATACAGTCGTGACAGGTATACTGCTTTTCAATAACAAACTTGTTCGTGTACTGTTTGATTCATGTGCCACACATAGTTTTATATCGACGGACTTTGTCGTCGAGCACAAATTTTCTATGACACCACTAGGCCCCGATCTTAGTATAAGCGTATCGTCGGACACATCACTACTTACACACTTAGGCTACAGGGACGGAATCATTTGTATCGGAGGTAAATAGGTGTATCTTGATCCGATAGTTCTTGATATTAAGGACTACGATATTATATTGGGAATGGATTGGCTCGGCGCTTGCAATGCCACCATCGACAGTGCAGGAAAGACGGTCACATTCTGCATATCTGGAGTGCAATAATTCTGCTATTCGTGTGGTGAGGCGTCACCGACCTGCATGGTGATCTCGGCGATAAATGATCGAAGGATGTTGTATTCTGGATGTGAAGGCTATTTGGCGTCCGTTCGAGACATGCGACAGGATGGTGCAAACGCGGGTCAGATCGACGTTGTGGCAGAATTTCCAGATGTGTTTCCGGACGAGCTATCAGACATGACACCTGACATTCTCCGACACCCGACCGATCTCTAAAGTTCCGTACAGAATGGTCCCTGCAGAGCTAAAGGAACTCAAAGTACAGTTACAAAGCTATTTGAGGGGGTTCATACGGCCTAGCGTCTCGCCATGGGGAGCGCCCGTGTTGTTTGTTAAGAAGAAAGACGGCTCAGTGCGTCTTTGCATCGACTACCGAGATCTGAACAAGGCCACCGTCCAGAACAAATATCTATTTCCCGTATAGACGACTTTTCGATCAGTTACAAGGCGCTTCGGTGTTCTCTAAAATTGATCTTCGCTCGGGATACTATCAACTCAAGATCAAGCCGGACTATGTGTCGAAGTCAGCCTTCTCCACGCGATACGGCCATTATGAGTTCCTGGAGCTGAAGGCCGACTTATCATATATTGAAGGAGTGCACGATGTCTTCTACGTCTCTCAATTGCGAAAGTACGTGCACGATCCAAGCCACGTGGTAGATTTTGGTCAGCTGGAGCTGAAGGCCGACTTATCATATATTGAAGTGCCGGTCCAAATCTTGGAGCGCAAGGATAAGTTGATTCGGAATTGAGCGATCCCTCTCGTCATACTCTGGAGTAATCATTCGGTCGAGGAATCGACCTGGAAACTTGAATCGGAGATGAAGGAAAAAAATTTCATTGTTCTCTTAGAGGTAGGTTCTATTCTTAAGTTTCGAGAAAAAAACTTTTTCTTAGTTGGTTATGGTGTAGTGTCCCGTCCCTACATCGTGTCCCATTTTCGTCCACGGGGAGCGCGAGAAAGGAACAATATCGCTACCGATTCAGTCGGAACCGATAGATCGGGATCGATTAAATCGGTCGAACGGGAACGATTGAATTAAGATCATTTCCTCGTTATGGAAACACTTCTTCGAAATCAAATCCCATATTCAACGGGTTGCGCCTCGAGGATAGACTCTGCGGCTGAGTCGGAAGAGACCTCTCGTTGTTCTGCTTTTCATGCCGTACTTGCTCTTTGGCTTTGGTTTTCGTGAATACGTTTTTGTGAATGTTTTCGATGGTTTTCATGGTTTGCGTTTTCAAACTTCGTATTCGTATCGAACTCCTTGAATGGGACAGTGTTTTAATCAATTGCTTGTGCGATTTTAGGTGATCACGTACGGAACGTCTAAGCGCGGCCAACCAGTCCCTCGCCTCAAGTAAGACTAAGGTGAGTGGCTGACCTCCTTTCCCTCGACCCTCTGGTTTCAAATCAAACATGAAGCACAAAATGCTTGTTTGTATTCATAGTGAAGAATCAATAAATTATGGTACGATTCTTCGTGAAACACTTGCTATAGAACTGCTACACATGAAACTGATGCATGCTCCCTTATGCCACATTTACTTAGTTCTATGCAAAATAAAGATTGAATCGATTAACGAGTATCGCAACGATAAGGCTAAGTGCATAAAATGGGCTAAGTTTCAAAGAAGAATAGTACAGTCATTGGACAACTTGTGCACAAGGTGTAGTTTCCTCGAACGGTTGCCTAGGCCAAGGAAGCGATTCGGCCCGGGAGGAACGAGTACAGCAAGTGCCAACAGGACTGGCACGGGTGATTCGGGAACTTTCGAGTAGGGCTCGCTACCCGCCGCGAAAGGATCGCCGTATAACCCAGCTATAGTCCATGATGGCTTGACATTGCCAGTAACCTTCACACCCCGTTCACTGCTTGAACTAATACTCGTGACACGGGATGAATATGGACAGCTGCTCAATGTATGAAATTTTTAATTGCTTGCCTCTTAACATGTTAACATGCAAATCGATCAGGATGATTAGAAAGATCACCAAATAGCTAACATGTGTTATAAAACTGTTTGAACAAATTGAGAGCTTGGATTTAAATTAGCCATCCACTAGTACATGTGATCGTACTGACCCTCGCTCTCTGCAGGGGCTACGAATCAGGTGGAACGCCCCAACTAACAAAGATGACATTCGCGTTTTTGAAGCTTCGGCCGCGCGTCGAAGACTCTCGCTGCAGAACTTTTGAAGACTCTCTACAAACAGTCCAAGAATATGTCTCGACTTCCCTCCATTCCAGGTGGCTGGAATACTTTTATTGTAAATTAGGAATACATGTATGGAAGAACTATCTCATCGGCGCTCCTTTTGTAATCGAGTCATGTTGTAAGCCCCCGCGGCATATTTGTAATAGAATTTTGTAAAATGATGTCTATTATCAATAAAATGCAAAAATTTTGTCTCAATATGTTGTTCAATTTCTCTGCATATCTCTTAGATGTTGTGTTTCGGATAACCTTATGACTATGCCTTGTGCGATTGCAACCTAGGTTCACACGACAACACGTCCGGAAAACGACTATCGATTCTTCGAAATCGGGGCGTAACACAAGGGTTAGGAGGATAAGGCTAGGGAACTTGGGCTTGATGGTAGAAGTTCGTCGTCTACCTTCGCAGTTGTGAAATTACGGCCCCAATGATGTTTTTTCACTACCGCAGATGTCGAGTTGGATGTAGGATTGACTAAAAATTTTGGAGTGTTCAAGTGTTGGACGAAGACTCCCCTTGCTACATACACGAACAAATGTTGGGGCGGGGTAAACCCCGGATGCCACTCTGTTGCTCAAGTCAGGATTGAGACGCGTAGGCTATTTAATTTGGTAGAATTCAAGGTGGAAAAATGTGTGTACCTTATGAAGAAGAATATGAGACCTTATTATAGTTCTCTGATGATAACTCTCGGTTTATTTGCAAATTTATCACATCATATTGTTGATAAGAGTGTATAGCTTAATAGATAAGTTATCTACCCCCTATCCTTGGTTTATATAGCAGAGGGATAAGATAAAGGAGATAGGATGTACCAACACATGGTTACTAGGTCTCATATTACATCAAGTTTTCCGCCATTATGTATGGGCTTATTTGGATATCTCCTCTGGTTTGAATATCGATGACAAGGAAAGACTATGTTACTACAACATTTGGGAGCTTGGGTCTGGCAGAGCATGGGTTTGCACCCGCCATAACAAATGCTGGACTTCGGCCTGGGCCCTGGGTTAGGGCCTTGGCATATATATCACCAAAAATATAATATATTATAAAGTATTTTAATATTAATATGATTAAATATTGTTAATTTATTTTAGTTTAGAGTATTAGATTTGTTCTTCAATTTGATTAGTTTAGATCTATTTATTTATTTAGATTGTGGGTATGATTTAAATGATCAAATAAAACAAGTTAACTTGGATTTCATGTTTATTTTGAAGCCTAATGTTCACGTTAGGAATTAAAATATATGAAAGACTAAATGACTAAATGTGAATACCAGAAAATTGAGCACCCGCGCGATAACTGAAAAGAGAAAATTTTGGAGCATCCATTTTTTTTTTCTTTTCTTAACAGCACTAAGGGGGGCAAATTGAGGAGGTGACCTTCCTTGGTTACTTTTCAAAATTGGAGTGGGGTAGTAATCTTCCAACCCCCCCCCCCCCCCCCCCCCCACCCACCCCCCAACCCAACAACTCCCCTCCCCCCTACGGCCTTATAAGGATCCGCCACTTAAACGGACTATCCAACAATCTGCGAGATGTCGTGTCAGACACGTACCGGACACACCATGAACACTCCAAAATACACTATGACACACCAAAATAGGAGCCGTGTCCTTACCATGTAGTGTCGTTTCCGTGTATTGTTGTTTCTGTGTCCGTGCAAAAGAGCTCTGTAATAGACAACTTATATCATTATTTACAACCCCAATCCAAGTCCATTTAGGCCTATCTTTAGTTCTAGGAACTCCTTCAAATAAATAATCTTATGGCTCATAAGTGGTGCATATGGTGGTCTACCTTGCACACATGTCCAAACCACTTGATCCGACTTTCATGCACCTTGTTCTTAATTGATACCATCTCCAACTGCCCAAGCATACACTCGTTTCTTATCTCCTATCTTTTAATGTATTGTTACTCATCATCCTAGCATTCTCATTTCACCTAAGCTCATTGTCTATACATACCTGTTCATATAGTTGGAAATTTTGTAGCACAAACAGTTACAGAAGAAATAAGGACCCACTAGAACAAACTTTATTAGGTCGCATCCATATGGATGCTTAAACTTTAGACTAAGGCTGGATTTGGCCTTGCTGCAGCTTATCAGAAAACATAAGCAGAAGCAATTTCTGAAAGAAGCCTCGCTCTGCTTTTCAAAAGTAGGCCCAAAAAGCAATAGTTTATCCCAAAAAAAAAAAAAAACAGAAGCTGGTTCTACCAAACACGCTTTCTTGCTGCTCTACAAACAAAATAAGCAGAAGCAGCTTAGCAAAGTTGTACCACAAACCAGCCTAAATCAATGTTACTACACATTCTAAGAAAGACCTTTATGGAGTGGGCACTTCCAACAGGATCCAATGTTCAACAACAGCTAATTTAGTTTAATGAAACAATACCTAAGTTACTTAATTTTCAACAAATATTCTTAGAAATCTCACAAATGGAATCCAAAATTTTCCATTTCTTGATTTCACAAGAATAACAACTACAACAAAAATCCCTCCCTTCAAAATTATAACTTGAATCCTATCGGAAAAAACAGGCAGTGATTTCAATAGGGTGTATGTATCAGAGTCTACGTATATAGTTAAAACCATTTGATCTTTCCTCGATCTAATTTAGACTCGTCAAATATACAAGTCAGTAAAAAGAACACCTTCATGAATCCTTTACCATGAACAAAGCAACACTTCACTGATACCAACTTTTTTTAGATAACTCACTGACACCAATTTCAAGATTAGGATTTCATAGTTATCCAGTCAAGTATTTTTACAGTCAAGTATTTTTACAGTCAAGTCTATATGTAATTTATGTATATTTCTAGATTCCAAATGGATTATGCCTCAAATAATTGCATATAAAATCATGTCAACGGGGAGACATGGAATCCTAATGAATGGAAGAACACTTTTGTGTTGCTGTTGTTAGACACACACACAGCTGCATGCACTGACAGGAAAATGCATCAACGAGAAAGAGGTACATAGACTGAAGCCATGTCAATCTGAACAAGCGGAAGAACTTGATAACACATTAAAAAAATTCAAAAGAGAATCAGTACCTGCACACATAACTTTGGCTAAGTACTTATGTAGTTTTCGCTTCTTTTTCTGTCCCTTTATCCTTGATTGCCCTCTTCCAGTTCTCCACACTATCGACTATTTCACCAGTTTTGATGAGGTAACGAACTCTGCTTCCATCTTCGAGGATTTTATGGCCCACACGGCTTGCAACATCTTGTTCTTTTGAATACAGCATGACATTCGAGCTGTGAATGGCTGCTTCAATCTATTGGCAAGGCAACATCTTAGTGGATAACATGCAATTAATATATGCCAAGAGAAATAAAAATAGTAAACTGTGTATACTCTAGAATCCAAAAAATACACCAATAACATATTCATGAAGATGTTTTTCAGTAATCTATAAATTCCAGGAGTTTATCATGTCAAGGGCCACAGAGACTATCAGATAGGATCATAAATCCTTACCATAATGATAACCACAGCCTACAGACAAAAACAATATCATCTACCTTGGTATGCTATGTAGAGATTTTAAGTGATTGATTATTGGAATCGAGACTACATATATATAGGAGAGGCTAGCCTCCTCTCCTATCATTCTAGGCAATGTGGGACTAAAGCCCAATAACACTTAACACATATATCAACACTCCCTCTCAAGATGGGCGAAAGATATTCACTAAACCCATCTTGCCACATCCTCTCATCATGCTGATAGAACTAAGCCCCTTTGTCAGTCCGTCTGCTACCTGATCTTTGATTGGAACGTAGCCCAGTTCTAGTACTCCTTTCTCCATCTTTCCTTTGATGAAGAATCTGTCAATCTCGATATGCTTGGTCCTGTCATGCTGCACTGGATTGTTGGTAATACTAATAGCTGACTGGTTGTCACACCATAGCTTCATCTTGGTTCCCTGGTCCAGCTTTAACTCCGTCAGTATATTCTTCAACCACAATAGTTCTGTGACTCCCAAGGTCATAGCTCTATACTCTGCTTCAGTTGTTGATCTGGCCACCACTGACTGCTTCTTACTCCTCCAAGAGACCAAGTTGCCTCCTACAAATATTTAGTAGTCCGATGTGGATCTCCTGTCGTCAGCACAGCTAGCCCAGTCAGAATCACAATAGCCCTTGATGCTTACATGATTATTTCTTCTGAAGATCAGTCCCTTCCCGGGGGCTCCCTTCAAGTACCTCAGAATCTGGTATACTGCGTCCATGTGACCCTTCCAGGGGTCATGCATGTAGCGGCTCAATACACTGACCGCAAAGCTGATATCAGGTCGAGTGTGGCTCAAGTAGATCAACTTGCCCACCAATCTCTGATATCTATCTCGGTCAACTGGTTCTCCAGCTTCAGCATCCAGTTTGAACTTCTGGTCTATCGGTGTCGTAGCTGGTTTGCATTCCATCATCCCCATTTCCGTAAGCAGGTCCAGTGCGTACTTCCTTTGAGAAAGAACGATTCCCTCATTATCTCGAGCAATCTCAAATTCTCAATCCCAAGGAAGTATCGAAGAGGGCCAAGATCCTTCACCTCGAACTCCTTGCCAAGCTTTTCTTTGAGTTGGGCGATCTCCTGCTCATCATCGCATGTGATAATCATATCATCTACATATACCGCAAGCATGGTGATGTGGCCTCCACTTCGTCTGAAGAAGACAGTGTGATCAGCATTGATCTGCTGATATTCTATCCCTATCATTGCTCTCCTGAACCTGTCAAACCATGTTCGAGGGGACTGCTTCAGTCCATAGAGGGACTTCTTCAGTCTGCAGACCTTGTCTTCTGTCTGTTTGGTGCCGAATCCTGGTGGTATCTCCATGTACACCTCCTCCACTAGATCCCCATGAAGAAATGCATTCTTCACATCCAGTTGGTGTAGCTTCCACCCTCCATTGGCTGCCAGGGAGATCAAGGTCCTGACAGTACTCATCTTTGCCACTGGTGCAAAAGTCTCGTCATAGTCGATGTCGTACGTCTGACTGTATCTTTTTGCCACCAGTCGAGCTTTATAGCGCTCAACCTGTCCATCTGGGTTTTGCTTCACAGTAAAAACCTATTTGCATCCGACTGCTCTTTTTCCTTCTGGCAGTCTCACCAGCTCCCAAGTGTGGTTCTTCTCAAGAGCTCCCAACTCCTCATGCATTGCCGCTTTCCACTTTGGATCGTTCTTGGTAACCTGCCAATTGTTAGGTACAGTAATACTATCCAAAGATGCTATAAATGCTCCATGAGAAGAAGAGATATGATCATAAGAAATAAACTTAGCAAGGTCCCAACCATATCTGTCTGGAGGATTTCCCGCATTACTGCGAGTAGTCCTTCGTGTAGGTAGTAGTATGGGAGAAGTAGGAGGTATGGAAGAAGTAGGAGGGATGATATCACCTGAGGAGGGTGGTGGTGTAGATGAGGAGGATGGTGGTGTCTCAAAAATTGGGACAGACGCATGCAAGAGACTTAGCATTAGCACTGTAGGTACTGGTCCTGCAGTTTGCTTCTCTCTCCTACTGTAGGTAAGTAACTCCTCCTGAGCTGTAGGCCTGATACTTCTTATCTCCTCCTGTTCTGCTTCACCTTCATGTTTCTCCTCAACCGTACCTCTATGCCATACTTCTAGATCGATTACCACCAAGTTCTCCATCTCCCCCTCTCGCCTTATACTGGTATTATTAGGCGTATTGTGCGAAGTTCCCTCCTGGCGGTAATATGGCTTATGCTCTCGGAAGTGGACATCCATACTAACGAACTTCTTCTTCTCTACTGAACTCCAGCACACATATCCCTTCTGAGTCGTTGAGTAGCCCACGAAGATGCACTTGACTGCTCTAGGGTCAAGTTTCTCAACTGATGGTCTGTTGTCTTTTACAAAGCACACACACCCGAACACCTTTAGTGAGAGTATCCCACTATTATTGCCTTGTAATACTTCGCATGGGGACTTCCATCCCAGGACTTTTGAAGGCATCCTGTTGATAAGTTGAGCTGCTGTCAATACTGCATGTCCCCATAGATTTTGTAGGACATTCATGTCGATCATCATATTTCTTGCGGTCTCTAGAAGGTGTCGGTTCTTCCTTTCTGCTACTCCATTTTGTGCTGGTGTGGATGCACAGCTGGTCTGGTACTGTATTTCGTGTGCTGACAGGTACTCTGCAAGTGTCTTGTTGGTGTACTCTGTTCCATTGTCAGACCTCAGTACCTTCACTACTGCATTGTACTGAGTCTAGATATGTTTATGGAAGTCCCGAAAGCAAGCAAATACTTCACTCTTATTTTTCATTAAATACAGCCAGGAGACACGAGATGCACAATCAATAAAGGAGACAAAGTACTTATATTCATTCATAGTGTTAGTAGCACATGGACCCCAAACATCAGAATGTACTACCTCAAAAACAAGAGAACTCTTATGACCAGTACCAATATATGAGCTTCTAGTAAGCTTTCCTAACTCGCATGCATCACATACTAATTTCTGTTTATTTGATTTTGCATACATCTCTGGATACAACTTACTTAGAGTATCAAAAGAAGAATGTCCCATCCTCCTATGATGAAGTATCAAAGTATCTTCAGTCCTCTGCTGCAGCTCTCCCATTCCAGCCTTCTCTGCCATAGATATCAATGCTGAGTCCAGTCCTTCCCGATCTAGGTACCACAGTCCCTCATGCCAGGTGCCAGTCCCAAGTCTTCGTCCCGTCCCTTTCTCCTGGAAGATCACCTTAGGAATATCAAAAGACACAGTGTATTTTAGTTGGAGAATTATAGAACTAATAGACAAGAGACTGACTGGAAAGGATGGAGCATGTAACACATTGGATAATCTTACTGAACTTGTACAATTAACAGTACCCTTACCGACCACTGGTTGGAAAGTGCCATCTGCAGTCTGAATGGTGTCTGCTGGTGTTATATGAGTGTATGAAGAAAACTCATTAGCGTTCCCGGTCACATGTCGAGATGCTCCTGAGTCGATAATCCAGTCTGACATTTTAAGGAAAAACATAGATGCAAGAGCGAGTGACTCGTCAGTATCTTCTGATGGGTGAGCATACATAGCGGCGTTGCCTCCGAAGAATAGAGTGGATGTCTCCTCTGCTCCGCTCCTCCTGTCTCCTTCGGTCGACGCTCTCAGCTTTCTCTCCAGCAGGTCCAGCAGTGCCTGATCCTCCTCAGTAAAGGTGCCACCAGCTTCTCCATTTCCTTCTGCCACCAGCAAGTTTGCCCGATAGCCTCCTCGGCCGCCTCGTCGGCCTCCTCGACCACGTCTACGTCCAATATATCCTCGTCCTCGTCCACCACCTGAGTCTCCCTCCTTAGGTGGTTTAGTACAAGCATATCGATGATGGCCCATCTCCCCGCAGTTGTAGCACTGCCGATTGTATTGCCAGAGCTCTCCCTTGGATCCTGTGTCGCCCGAGCTAGCAGCTGCTAGTGCTGACTTTGCTTCGGGGGGGCCACATGTCCCTGTCTGTAGTCTGATCCGCGTCTCCTCCTAAATCATGGCTGAGATAGCCTCCTCAAGAGTAGGGATCTCTGGTTGGGCGAGGAGTAAGGCTGTCCTCTGTGCAAATGCGGCAGTCAGCCCTTTGAAAAATTTCATCGTCCTCTCCTGCAGACACACATGTCTCTCCTTGCACTTCGGGTCCCCGCAGTTTTCCCGTTTCGAGGAGTGATCATAATCCAGCCAGAGACGCTCCAACTCCGTAGCGTACTCCTGCACCGTCTTCTCCCCTTGTACGGTGTCATCGATCTCCCCTTTTATCTGGAAGATCCGTAGGTTGTTTCCCACGCCATCATAGGTTCTCCTCAACTTCTCCCATACGTCTTTCACCATCTCAATGTCATCTACTGTGGAAGCAATAGACTGGACTAAGGAATTGAGAAGCCATATGTAAATTACCATATGAGTGGATTTCCACTCGTCACGTCCTGTCGAGCCCTCTTCCGGCTCTTGTCTTCTCGCCCATCAAAAATTCCTCCAGGTTCTTTCCTGCAAGGGTTCTTCTCACCCGCCGTGACCAACTCAGATGGGTGGCTGGTCCATCCAACTTCAGATCGATGGTGAGTAGTTCCAACTTTGGGATGCTCGTGTCGTGCTATCACCAGCCGACACCTTTATCAACTTCATCAACGTCGCCACATCGTCAGCAGCCAGCTTCTTGAGGATCGCCTCCATCGATGCTTCTTCTCGATCACGTCACACTTGCTCCATGACTCACGCTTGTCCTCGTCGTCCTCTCCTAAATCCGAATATGTCTGGTTTCATCGGATCTAGACATCATCGGCATCTCCTTGAGAATATCATATGAGATAAATCTTCAAGAACGATTTTAGGCTTCCCTACAATGTAGGCGCTACAGATGAAATAAATCTCAAGTTTAGGCTAACCTACACCGTAGGTGCTACAGATGAGATAAATCTCAAGTTTAGGCTTACCTACACAGTAGGAGCCCTAAAAGTGGTGTGCACGGAGGCACCCACGGCAGCAGCAGCGGCAGTAGCAGCCGTAGCGGCAGCAGCAGCCGCAGCGGCAGCGGCTCAGCGGCGGCTACAGCGGCAGCGGCACAGCCGCAGCGGCATCGGCTCAGGCAGCGGGAGCAGCGGTGCAGTAGCTGCAGCAGCAGCGTCAGCGTGGGGGGGGGGAGGGAGGGCGAGGTTAGGGGTAGGGTTTGTGTGGAAAAGGTGGCTCTGACGGTATTCTAAGCAAGTTTAGGCTCTAATACCATGTAGAGATTTTAAGTGATTGATTATTGGAATAGAGACTACATATATAGGAGAGGCTAACCTCCTCTCCTATCATTCTAGGCAATGTGGGACTAAAGCCCAATAACACTTAACACATATATCAACATGCTATAAACATAGATATATGCATAAGGCACAAATGCCACTTGGCGCTTCGGCGCATGGTGCACACCTTTTTGAATTAAAACACATTTTTTTCAAAAAAATGTAAACAAAAATTACAATATTTTATTTGAAACCATCAAACTTAAACTAATTACTAGTATTTTTAGCAATTAACTATTATGTCTCTAATTCAATTTTGTAGAACCCTATGAGAATTAGTTAATAAGCATTAAAGATATAGCCTTCCTATGTGATTTTACGTTTCCAAAGGCTTTGATTCAAGCAGCCGAGTTTAAAAATTTGGGATGAAGGTTTTGTTTTTTGTTTTTTGTTTTTTTGTTTTGTTTTAGTTTTGGTTTTTTATGTTGTTGTAATGGATTTCCTTTCTCCTACCAGTGTACTAAATGGCGGCCGTCTAGCCCGCCTAGGCGGTAGGCGGCCTCTCTCCGCTCCGCTTTTCGGTATGCGGTGGAATAGGCGGCCAACAGAGGTTGGTGGCATAGACGGAGGTGAGACAGAGTAGGCAGACGCCTAGGCGGAACAATACCTAACAAGATATTTTGGCCAAAAAAGTTTTGTAAGCATTATGGGCATATGGTTCACTTTTACAAAACTAAAACTTTATAAATCTTCGTTCTGCAACTTAGTTATACATGGAACACCTTTAAAATATGCATATTATGCAACAACAAAAAAATAATGGTAAAATAGTTAAAAAAATGTTCAAAATGTATCGACCACCTAGGCGGTAGGCGGACTCTCTCCACCGCGCACCTACCTACCGCCGTTTAGAACCTTGTCTCCTAGTGTCCCAAACAAATGCCATTATCTGGTAGTATAACTGTTTCCTTCTTAGGAAGGTTATTTTGACAGGTAACTTGGAGAATATGATGCAAGTATTGCCTTCATATTGCATTACCTTGTGTACAGTAACGTTCGAAATATCGGTTTTGGAGCATTAGTACCGGCGGTTTCGACAATTTTCGTAGTTTAGAATCAGAGTATCGACTTCTTCGTTTCGGAAAACCAAAAATGATATATAAAAAAAATCTTTTAAAAAGCTAGAAAAAATATTTGATACATTTAGACATAATTTATAGATTATATGTTGTTTTTGTTAGTTTTAAATGAAAAAATATTCACTTGCAACAGATATTATTGCTCACTTACTTGCCTATAGACATAGTGCAACCGCGTTTAAATATGAATGGAATAATATTAATATGGATGAATGTTGTGAGTTTATAGATATACAACTTCAACAAATGACAATGACTAAAATGTATCAAAAATGAATCATATCGATACACACTAACATTGTTAGACTTCTCCGGCAGAACGAAATCTTCGTATTGAATATTAATTTTTCATTCTTCTCTCTTTTTCGTTCAATTGTTTTCTACCAAATTGACCGGGAAAAAGACACCCAACGCCGTATTGGTAGAGGTCTTTATCGCATCGGGACATGCCAAAACCGTATCGATATTGGTCGTTTCGTATCACTACCCGGCGGATACTGCGAACTATGGTATAAAGCTTGGGTTATTGTCTTAAAAGGTCTTACTATTCTCCTAAAATTGCCCGATGCCATGGTCATATCAAATGTGTTCGACCTGCATGAGTAGTACATATTTGGAGTTGGTTTGGCCCAACTCGTAATATTTCTATAAAATAACGACTTGCCAAACCTGGAGTCTTCTTTCAATTTGTGATTTTCTTGTAACACCTTTATTTGCTATTGGGATAGTCCCATTAAAGCACCAAAAGTCTAGTGTGTTGGTGATGAACGAGGCTTATATATTTATACAAATTCAAACAGTCCCTGCAGGTCACAAACCCATTCTATGGGTTTCTATGGGTTGAGAGCTAGATTAACACGGCGGTTTTACTTTTTGTAAAATGTGTGCTGGAGGTGTTCAAGATGGGTTACTTTTATACCATGTTAAAGTCCCTAGACTCCTACCACTCCTCCAAACTTCTAACTTTTGGAGTGTTGGTGAGAGATGAAGGTTATATATTTTACTCAACAGAGACGAAGCTGATGCATATCTGATGAAAGCTTCTATAATGGTAACCTATCTGAAGTGCTTCAGGACTAAGATTATTACTTGTCACGCCTTCAGACCATCTGGTTGAAATTAGGATGTAAAGACTCGATATTAGTTGATTAGGTCAGGATAACCTAAATGTTTACTAAACAAGACTACAAGAAGAAATGAGGAAATAGTTCACATTGACGACCAGGAAATACCTCGACCTTCTTCGTCCTTGGGTCAACCATTCATCATGAAGGGGAACTAAAGATGATCTATATAGTATTAACTATGAAGGCATGAGAGCTGATAGTATCCATGAAGTTGTATGGAAATCATGGAATGAGGGATTTTCCTGTTTTATGTAGGCATGAGAGGTTTCTACGAATATCCATGTTTTATGAAGCAGAGTTACCAAGCGATCAAAGAGCAAATGTCCAATGAGTGTGTAGCTGGACAAACGGTGAGGTGGATGATCAAAAATTGAGAAAACATAAGATATGAATACAAACAAGAGAAGTTAGCAGCAACCTCGGTGGAGGAAATGAGAATAATCCATCTGAATACTTGGACATCAACAGTTTATACCAGTTTGCTAGATGTTAGGAGTGGTAAGATGGTAGCTGGAGATGCGACTAGGAAGTGGGCAGACAACTGGGATGGAGGCACTACTTAAAAATGATGGTTGTTAGTATAACCAAGGACATGGCCCTCTTATTGATCTAAATGGGGAAATTTTGCATACAGATCATATGATAATCACTGTTTTGGATTTGAAATATGCAGGGCCGGCCCTGGCCCAGGGCAGCCAGGGGGACCGCCCAGGGCCCACAGATCCGGAGGACCCAAAAGAATCAGTTTAAATATAAATATATTAATATTTTTGTATCTAAAATAGATCTAGTATGTTTCATGGGTCCCACCTAACACAAAATAATTATGGTGTAGTGGTTACTATGTTAGGCTTGCATATATGAGGTCTTTAGTTCAATTCTTGATGATGACAGTTTTTTAAATTTAGTTTAGTTTATTTTTTTATTTTCTTTACATTATGTATGAGGGCCCCATTTTGGAAGCTCGCCTCGGGCCCCCATGAGCTCAGGGCGGCCCTAGAAATATGGAGTCTAAGAACATTCTGTTATGTCAGGCATATGGGCATTTACATCCTTTTTGACTTTAAAAAATGTAACCAAAAGAAAGGTTTGCACTAACATAACCTTTTTCTTTAAGTTCAAGAAGTAATTACTAAAACTAATTCTCAAGGCCTATGACTAAACTTCATATATATTGGCAACCAGAAGTAATAATGTGCATCTCACTACTAAGTATCTAAATTTCAAGAATCATCACTGATCCTATTCAGCATGCTAACGAATAAGAGGTACAAGAAAGAGAAAGTTTCACTAGATTGAACTATATTCTTATATCCAAGTGGCAACTATTTGTTGTTGCCAATTGAATTCTGATAAGAAATCCCTAAACTAAATTGTCAATCAATTAAGGGTTGCTACTCATTTACAAGCCAAACTTTTAGTGCTTAACGAAATTATAAATACATAAGGATTGATTATATTGTGTAGAATATGTGTAAAATAATTGTTTATTGACGTATTTTACTTTTAAAAAGTAACAACAGCCCCGAGGATCTCATTCACCCAAGGATGTTCGCTTTGGATACTAATGTCATTTTTTCAGAACGAGATTACTGTGGTGTTGGCTGCTTTTCTACATTAGATATTATTATGTCAGTTTTATTGAGATTCCACTTTAGACATCATAATGAGCATTTCAACGCATTATTATGCATAATAATCTTAATCAAAAGCATTTAAGGGTTTTAGATCTGGTTGTACAGTTGAAAAGAAACACTTCAGTTGTGCTTATATGAAACAGCTCATCTTTATTTGATATTTATCCAGGTATCACCTGGCATAGTATCCAACTGGAATTATAAACAGCTCATAGTAAAACCTAAAATATGTGAACTGAGAAAACATAGACAAATATGATACCATATAAGAAAGTGCTAACAGGAAGGGAAAAAAATTGTGCACACTCACCTTTACAATTTTGCCAGGCTCACCCTGCTCTCTGCTTTTCAGGTGCTTGGTCTTCAAGTTGATGTCTTTCACAATTACAGTACTGTTATGTCTGAAAATCTCAGTAATTTCACCAATTTTACCCTTCTCGTGGCCTGCGATAATTTTTACGGTGTCCCCAACCTTCACATGCATCTTATGCAGTACTGGGAGACTATTTGGTTTACATTCTATCCGCTCCCAACGTTTGATCTGCATCAGCAGATGAACTATTATCTTAGAATATAATGAAATGAGTTAAGGATCATACACAATTTCTGAGAATGCTTCTTGACTGTATGATACCTATGAAATTAAAGGAAAATCCATAAGGGTGATATTGTTCTGAGCAATCTTTAAATGTCAGAAATGAGTACAGCTAAAATGAGTATTGAGAATGAGATGTGCTGGAGTTGAGGCTAAGCCAACTCAATGTTTGGAGGCTTGAAGCTTGAGAATTCTTTTGGATGGAGAATTTTGGGGTTGGAGGTTGCCAGGTTCTGACCAGCCTGCCAAGCTAAGAAACCACGTCCCAGGGGCAGGTTGACCAACTAGCGATGCCAAATTGAGTTAACTGAGGCTCTTAGTGAATTTGGGGTGGAGGGAGACTCTTGAGAGAACTCAATATGTATACTTCTGGGGTTATTGAGTGCTTCGTAAGGTGTATTAGTGATTGTAACCTTTTTATGAGTATTTAGTGGATTTTAAGTTTCTGTAATATCATGAATTACTACATCTTGATTTGTGTGTCTCTCTCTTTTTATTGTAAATTTGTAGCAAACAGCTGATAGAAGACCCATGCTTGATATGGTGACTATGCGAGCATGATGGGTGAAGGAGAATCTGAGCAAATTTTGGAAAAGATAACCTAGAAGTTAAGTTGATGGTACACTGTTCTAGGGGGCTTGTCCAGTTTGTGTTCTGGGTATTCCACTATTGATGAAACATGGTGACGGTGTTTCATATGATGCATATTTTCTATTTGTCTCTTATGAAGATTTATTGATTGTGGAGTTCATGTGTGTCAGATGTTTTTTTGGTGATTTTGGTATTATTTTAGGAAGAACAGATGACTTAGTTATGGGACGACCAGAGTTTCACGATAGGGTGACCTGTTAAGGATGCTATTGAAGTCAGAAGCTGTTAACAACTAGTGCATCGACGTTCAAAACTATATTGTTGATCTACTAGAATAATATTGTCCTGTAGCAGTGTGAAATCCAACCTGCATTGAGATTTATAATATTTGAGATAGTTTGAAATTCGGTGTTTTGATATTTTGCATCTCGATTTATGGATAAGGTAGATACTTTATGGAGCTAACTAGCTAACTATAAGTTCAAATTAGTGTCTGGATTTAGTATTTTAGAATCTTTTGAAACGACTATTTGGAATTCCAGAGCTACAACATTAACCATAGTAAGTTCGGCTAAAGCCAGAACTATTTTCTCAACATGTAAAATAGATCCATAAAGTATCCATTGTAATATGAGAGAAAAGAGAGTTCTTTTGGATTTTTTTCAGACCATCTATGTTGCACAGACAAGGCAAAATGGTCTTCATAGTTCATATCCTTATATGTATATCCAATTCTTAGAAGTTATAATACAATTTCCTTTTTCAAAGTTTTCAGAAGCTAGGGAGGGGCATGATGCTGAAGATAGGTACCTATCAGAAAATGTACGTATCTCGGGTCCACATTGTGCCCTTATCCTGTGAACGTCTGTACTTGAACAAACATAGGATGCTTCGACGGCTGAAATGAAGAAAATAATCCGAATAGACGACCCGAAAATTTCGGAATAAAGACTTTGCTTTTGTTTTTGTTTTGCTCCTTCGATGACTCATTCAAGATGTAGGTTTTTGCGCTTTGATGGGTTTGTATGTGCCTATTTTCCGACCAGCACATGGGTTTGGAATTCCGGAAACTCAAATTCAACTTCTTTAATGTAGGACTCCTAAATTTTGGGGTAAAGTGTTTCATTATATGTTTGTTTGTTTGTTTGTTGTATAGAACTCTCGCAATGGCAAATTAATGCCCTAAAACTAGTCAGGTGGTTTCATACTATGGAACCAACCTATGTTGATACATGTGTAATCTCAGTCTTGCTATCCAAATCCAACGGTTGTAATATAGGTTGATTCCATAGTATGAAACCATCTGGTTGGATTTTGAGCATTGTGTGTGTGTGTGATATATATATATATATATATATATATATATATATATATATATATATATTTATTTATTTATTTATTTATTTATTTTTTTGGAATAAGGGTGAATTTATTCCTCGCATATAGCGGAAAAGGTATTAAAGTACAACATCACAACTCTCCATGCCCCAAAATATAATATTATGGGGCCATTACAGATACATCGAATTCTATATTATGTAGAATTCCAATAGGGGGGTAGTCAAGCCCTCAAAGATACGTCTGTTCTGCTCCTTCCAGATGTGTCAAACAGACGCAGCAAGACGAACTCTGGCTCTTCTAGCCCACCCCGGATCCCGGCCTCTGTGATCTCGGATCCAGCTGAGAATGCTCCGGATGTCTCGGTCCACCCCAACTCCTCCTCTCAGCTGTGCACACTGCTCAGTCCAAATGTGCCAGGTCACTGAGCAGGCAAAGAAGAGGTGCCCTATAGATTCATCTTCCTCATTACATAGCACGCATTTCGCATCCAGGATCTGCATCCCAAATCGGATGAGTCTGTCTCTCGTCATCAGTCTACCCCGGAGAAGATATGCACATAATTGCATTTTCCGTGCAACGCCCTTGCCCCAAATGAAGTCCACCTCCTCAGCCTGGTCGTGGTGGATCCGAACCAAATCGTAGCAGCTACGAAAGCAGAATAAATCTGACCCTCCCCCCGTACCTAGGCCGCCCCAGCTCCATGTATCCTCCGCCTGGCTAGCGTCGATAGTAATAAGGCGAATCTCCTCGGCTAGCTGAGCAGTATATGTATATCCCTCTGGCCTCCAAACTCCATCTCTGATGATCCGACTACATGTGAGCCCCCTACCCGCTTCTCTGTCCAGCTGCCCCCCCCCCCCCCCCCCCCCCCAGAAGCTCGAGCAAGGATCTGGAACCCAACCAAGGGTCCAGCCAGAGGTCGGTAGTCGTCCCATCCTTCATGTGCCTGCAGATGGCGGTCTGAAGCACCGGTCTACACCTAAGGATGGCCTTGAACGTGACCAAGAAATTGTTGTCTATTCTGCAAGCCCAGAAGTTGGTCCTCCTCAGGTATCTGTTTGTCATCCATTCTGCCCAGAGCGACCCCCCTTGATGAATCTCCAGGCCATCTTCACACAAGCTGCCTTCCTGACCGTATGGAGAGGCCTCAACCCCACTCCTCCTTCCTCCCGAGGCCGACATAACTGGTCCCAGGATATCGCATGCATCCCTCCCCTCCAAATAAAGTCTGCACAGATGGCCTCCACTTTACGAATAGTAGCCGTGGGGATCTGGATAGACTGGAACCAGAACATCGTGATGCCTGCAATAACCGAACGCACCAACTCTATCCGGCCGCCGAAAGATAGACCCGCAGCTTGCCAGCCTTCCACCCTCCTCTGAGCAAAGTCCACCAAGCTGTGACAATCCTGCTCTCTGGCATAGTTGACCGTCAGCAGAACCCCCAGGTATTTCACTGGGAGCTCGCCTCTGTCCACACCTAAGGCGAAGGCTCTCTCCTCCTGCTGTGTACACCGGGAGCTAAAGTAGACTCTGCTCTTCTCCCTGTTTAACTGGAGCCCAGATAGCCGCCCGAACTCCTCCATAATGTCAGAGAGCGCTCTCATTCCCCGCATGGAAGGCTGGAGAAGCACCAATAAGTCGTCAGCATAGATCAAGTGGGATACAACCGGGTGTAGAAGCATGGAATTTCAGAACCATAAAGTCTATGCGCAAAAGCTTGGACAAAGTGCTTCACAGCAAAAAGCAACAAATATAGACATTGAAAAAGGACTTTTTATTTGACATATAAAAGTCTATTACATGTCTAAGAAAGACTGTACAAAGGAGAATTTCTACAAAGAAAAGATCCTAAGTCTACAGCCAGCAATCAACATGAACCCTCGGCCAGGCGCATCCCAACATGCGCCCTCAGCCAGGCGCATCCCACCATGCGCCCTCAGCAAGGCGCATCCTTTTCAGCAGCTCAGTTATGTGCAACCTCAGTTATGTGCATTCCTGAGGCAGCTCAGTTATATGCATCCCTTCAGCAGCCCAGTTATGTGCCGCTCTTCCAGCCAGGCTCACCTGATAAATGCTTCGACTAATGAAGCATTTATTGAGCAGAACGAGGGTGGCAATCAACCCTCTATCCCAGGAAGGGAAAAGAACCACAAGCCAACCTGTGGCCAGGGGAGGCTTCGAAAAAGCCTCCAAAGCCAAAGGAAGACCGCAATAGACCCGCGGCTAAAGGAGCAGCTTCCAACCAGAATGGGCTACACCCATTTTGAAGGAAGAAAGAGCCACCAAAGCCGTAGCACCGCAATCCCGATCTACGACTCTTCCAGCACAACGAAGACGAGGCCCGAGCATCCCTATCTTTGGATGCAACAGGCACCTTCCGCCTGCCTCGGAAGCCCTCGACTCCGACTTTTGGATGTAACAGTCACCTTCAAGTGCATCAATGAAGACATTGCGCCGCATCTTCACCCTCGGGAGCATCTCGTCAACAGAATGCATTCGAGTAAACAAATTCATGTCGGAAGGACGTGAGAGAATGAGAAGCAAACCCTCTCTCCATTCCACTATTTATAGGCCGGACAGATCAAACCCATGCGCCAAGTGGATGGCTCTCCGAATTCCGTGCAATGAATTTGCATTAAATGGATGAACCGGACGCTTCGAATTCAGCCAAGTCAAAACAGCTATTTAAAGCACTCGAAGAACGTAACAGTTGTACCATCAAAGACGTCTCACGAAGCGGATGCGCCGGCCAGACCGCGCATCACACAGACGCGCCCTTTAACATCAAGCGCATCACATAGACGCGCCCTTCAGTACCAAGAGCATCACAGGAGATGCGTCCCCATGCGTCCCCATGCGCCTAGTGGGACGCCAACCGACGCGCCCACTCAGCTGTCCATCGAATGTCACAAACATTAAATGCTGAACTGACAGAGTTGGCAGCACGCCTCCCAAAGTCTGAACAGTCGGCAGCTTTTTCAGAAGACGAAGCATCGCCAACGTCAGCATCATCATTACTTCCCTCCGACGGCTACTGCCACGTGGCCACCCAACCATCTCGCATGCGCCTCCGCGGCCATGCGCCCAAACCTGCATACGCCTCAAAAGCTGTGCGCCTCAGACTTTTCACTGATCCCTAAAGACAGAAGGAAAGTCACTGTTACAACTCTGCATGCGCCTCAAAAGCCATGCGCCCCAGACTTCTCCCTGATCCCAAAAGACAGGAGTAAAGTCACTACTGAAGCTCTGCATGCGCCTCAAAAGCCATGCGCCCAGAATGGTTCGTGACTCCTAAAGGTTACGAGCCAAAGTCTCTTCATGCGCCCAATCTTAGGTGCATCCTACCAGATCATCCCCCCACCAAATCCGAGATCTCCGAGCCATGGGTCGACGACACGTGTCCTTTGACTCAACTCATCCAAGATCTCAGCAACAGAAAGATCTTCTTCTCCGCTACGTGCCGGTTCACAACAGCAACATGAAGAAGTCAACCCCCTCGATCATGGCGCATCGTCCATGCGCCTCCATCAGCAATCAACACGTGGCGTCCCCGCGTACAGGAGCATCCTACATATGCGCGCATGAGCAGCCAGCCTGCAAAACTATAAATAGAGGGATCATTTCCTTCTTTTAGAGACACAGGGACCAACCTACGTGCACACATATCAACTTTCGCAGCGAACAGACAGAGACTTCGCACCACCAGAGAGGCAGATACAGACACTCAACGTCTTCCTCCTCTCAGCAAGCTCCAGCACCCAGAGCAATCCAGACCTTCAGAGAACCGATAACCGTCGTCAGATCGTCAACGGAGTCAACGCATTACCACTCACTCCATCGGCACAAGAGACCCAGATTAAACAAAAGTGTACTTCTAGGACTACGTCTAAGTCCTATATTGTAACACTGTTCTGTTTGTATTGAAATTTACAATCAAAGAATTTTAATGGCAAACAAGCTGGCGACTCTGCTGGGGACCTCTTTCTCCTCCAACGAGAAAGCTGTGTCGCAATCCGACAACGTGAAGGCGGGCTCCTCCCACAAGACGCTGGTCGTACGCCTCAATCAACAGGCGTATGAGGAGTTCATATCTGAAGGCAGTGCGAGTCCTTCGAAGCGGCTGCCGAAGCCGAAGAAGACCCGCCGAGTCTGGGTGCGCAAGGTCGACGCCTCGGGCACCACCACCGAAGGGGATGCGCCAATCTAGCCTTTCCTTCCTGCTGACGTCCTCAGCAACCAAGATGCGCCCGCTGGTGCAGCGCATCTCTCGGGGAAACGTGCGACTAACCACGTTCCCCAGCCATCTCCCTCTCAGGCGAGGAAGATGCGTCGACGGAGCAGGGGCGCAGCCAATGCCCCGCGCATCACCTCTGATGCGCCACAGAAGATCTCTGTCTTTGACAGACTCACTCGCTGTAGTGGCGAGGAGAATTTGGATTCTGAGTACTACGCGCCCCAGCGGCCTGGTACGAAGAAGTCCAAGGCAGCACGGGCCATGCGTCCCAAACATGCTATGCCAGCAACAAGCCAGAAGCATGCGCTCACAATCATGCGCGCTGTTGATGGTAAGTTGTACAAGGTCGACTCGAGTGCTGCGGCGCCGAGAACGAGCCGACCTTCAAAGTCCTTGTCTCACTTGGGCGCATCTACTGCTTGCACAACCAAGTCGAGTAAGGCAAATCCAGTGGTCTTGAACTCCCGCGCCTCCTCTGGTTGTGCGTTTGAGGTCCGTTCAAGTCACTCCAAATGTTGTGGTTCCCCCACTACTGATCGGGATGCCTGTTTGGTATTAGATCAGGGGGGCAGCACTCACTTGACCACCCCGGCGCTTGGCCTTGCCATGCGCCTGAAGGAGGTGCGAAGGTGGCACTCTCCTCCAACGATCTGCGTAATGTGATTACTCACAAGCGCCGATCAGGAGAGTTGACTGACAAGCACGATGCGCCTCTCACGGGGCATACTTGTGCTGTGGTCACCATCAACTGCTGTTGCAAAGCGGCAGCCCCACCAAGGCAGTCGGTGTTCCAGCGGCTGCAATCATCAACACCTCTCCGACGTCGCCTCGGGAAGAAGGTGTCAACAGAAGAAGAACCAACGGTTGCTTCATGCAACGTGATCTCCAACTCCTCGTCAGTCCGAAAGACGACTGGCGGTCTCTCTTCCTCGTCCAAAAGCCAGCCGAGGAAAACCAAGACAGCTGTCTCATCCTCCGGAGTGTTCGAAGGCACTCGAGCGAGGAAGAAGATCTTGGAGGAAGCTGGGGGTAGTCAGACCCTTGTCGAGCCTCCTTCTGAAGACGAGTGTGTCCAAAGCACACCTGGGGCAGATCCTCGAGGCGAAGTCAGCCTCCCAGAAGCCCCTGAAGACGAGGATTTCCCCCAGAACATAGCTGGGGGTAGTCTAGCATCTGCGGACCCGAGTTCCGGAGACGAAGAGGCCCTTCAAGACGGAGCTGAGGGTAATCAGGCCCTTGCAGATGAGCCTATGGTGAATGTTCTCCCGAACATAGCCGGGGGTAGCCCAGACGAAGCTCCAGGAGAAGCAACTCCCCTACAAGGGAGTGAGGCCGAGAGTGAGGCCTCAACCCATCCATCCACTCCCGGCCGCGTCATGACACTAAACGTGACTGAGGCTGATGTCGAGTCTGATGCGCCGCCAACAGATCTCGTCCGGCGCATAGATACTCTGGAGGGAGGACTCAAAACCCTCTCTGCCTCCATGCAAACACTGACTCAGGCAGTGTTTGAGATACGGTCAGCTTTGACCAGGACACCCTCTACCGGTCCCGATCTGGGGGCCAATGGAGAGTCGAGTGTACCCCTTCAACGGGTATCCTCGGACGCAGATCGCCGCGAAGCACCTCGGACGTCGGAGCCCTCAAATGCTCAACATCCGGTGGTACCACCTTCCCCGACTCCCAGCTCCACGGAAGACGTGGTCGAGATGATCAGGGACCTGCGCGAGCGCTTTGAGTCCAAGACGAGACAAGAAGAGCGCCAGAAAATGGACATCCCCCAGCCTTATCCCCTCGAGTGGAACAAGGTGGTTTATCCTCCAAAGTATAAACCACAAACACTGACGCCGTATGACGGGAAGGACTCTCCTCGTCGCTACCTGACGTATTTCCAGTCTCAGACGGGACATCTGCCGAAGGAGGACGCACTTCTTACTAGCATATTTGTTGGGGCACTGAAAGGAGTGGCGTACGACTGGTACTGCAGCCTCCCCGATAATTCAATATCTTCCTTCGACGACCTGACGCGCCTCTTTCTCGACCGTTTCTACGACGGCGGGAAGGACATGACAATGGCGTCCCCTATAGAGATACGCCAGAAGGAGAAGGAAACAGTTCGAGTGTTCATCGAACACTTCCGACAGGCCTGCTTCAGACTGCCCCCGGGCATGCCAGAACATGCGCTTCTCTCCTCCTGCAGCATGAACATGCTGCCTGCAGTCAAGCTCTGGCTCAACTCTACTCCTCCTCCCGACTGGAGCTCCTTGATCATTGAAGCAGAAGCCGCGGAGAAGAAGGCAGCCAACGCTCGTCTTCTGGGAGTCAGTTTCCTTGCCTTCGAGGACAAGGGAAAACGGCCTGCAACCAACAACCCCGGACGAGAAGCAAAGGGGAAGCATGCATTGACTGTCAATGCCTCAAAAGGTGCATCAGCACCTACTCAGAAGCCTCCACTTGCACCAAGGCCGAAGGAGGTTTACTCGTTCAACGACGAAGACACCCTGCAGCTCTTTGAGATACTGAAGCAGGACGACAAGATCAAGCTTCCGGACCCTAAGCGTCCTGATGAGGTTGGGAAAGTGGACAACCCGAGGTACTGTCACTACCATCGGTTTGTCGGACACCCAACCAAGGACTGCTATGTCCTCAAGAATTACATCCAGCGCATGATCAATGAGGATGTAATCTCCGTCGACTACGAAGAGAAGACGGTGTCGGCCAACGTGGTGTCACTCCAGTTTGGCACCCTGCCGCCGACTACAACACAGGATGGCGTTATCCCCATCCGTAAGGTGACAATGGAGGTGGTTAACTTACCACCAACCCGTGACAACGTGAGTGGACTCATCCCACTCACCACATCTCGGGGAGAGATCCTGTGGGTTCACCCCGATCTCGTCTCCGAGGTGACTCAACCGGAGGTACGCCCTACCTCCAAGTCCAAAGGCAGGAAGATCAAGTCTTGCCGCACGGTCTCTTCTTCAGCGGAAGAGGCACTTCCTGTGCAGACGCGTTCACAACAGAACGCCCAACCCGACGAAGCTGCCGTCGAGGTGGTGCCTCCGGGCACCGTCCATGCTGTCCAGGACGAGGGCCCGTCTAAGCCCTCAGCAGCCAATAAACAGAAGCAGATAGAGGCCCGCTTCGATAGGCCCCTGCGAAAAGAGAATGCCTCGGGGCTAGCCAAGCCCCACAACTTCGACATACTGGCGCAACTCGCCAGTACTCCTGCCCGCCTATCTCTGTTCGAGCTCCTCCGTCTTTCCAAAGACTCCCGAGAAGCTCTCTGCGAAGCTCTGAAGGATGCTGAATCCTTTCTCAGTCAGGTCAAGCAGCCAGAAGATCTCCCGACTGTGTGCAAGCACTGTCACTGTGCGGAGGAGGTTATCCCCAATATAACCTTCACCCAACAGGACATGTTGCTCAAATACAATCGACACAACAGGCCGCTGTATTACACAGGGTACATCGGTTCAGTCAAGGTGAAACGGATTCAGATTGATCCGGGGTCTTCCCTCAGCATCATCCCGAAGACGCTGCTCTCAACACTGGGGATCCCAATGTACCGACTAGTGCCCTCCAACACGACAATCAGTGGTTTCAACGCCAGCAAAAGCGAACCACTGGGCAAAATACGACTAAAGTGCCACATCGGTAATCTCAGAACCGAGGTCACTTGTTATGTCGTGGACGCTGAAGTCAACTACAACATCCTGTTGGGTCGCCCATGGCTACACGAGTACATGGTGGTGCCATCCACGCTCCACCAATGTATGAAGTACGTGTCCACCAACAACGTCATCCGTACGGAGTTCGCGGACATCGACCCCTTTAAAGGGATTGAAGCCTACTTCACCGATGCCGACTTATACAAGTCACCTGACGAGGAGGAGGCCAATGATGCTGATGACGAAGCAGAAACGGCAGCAGAGCCGGACATGGAGCCTGAGGTCACTCCCGATGTTCCTTTGAAGATCCGACTCAAAGGCAAACCGCCTCAGAAGTTGCCCCCCATGAGCATTAAGCTATCCGGGAAAGCACCAGCTGCTCCTGAAGCTCCCCTGAAGATACGGCTCAAGGGAAAGCCCCCTCAAACATCGGCTCCCCTTGTGGCAAAACTACAGGGGAAGGCACCAGTCACCGGAGGCGCAGCGGAGGCACCTCTGAAGGTGCGTCTTAAGGGCAAGCCGCCGCCATCCCAGCCGCCAGAGAAGGCCCATGTAGTCCTCTCGGACTCCCAGATCAACGCTGTGGTGGACCCTCCCGATCCTACTCCAGTGCTTACAGATGAAGAGCTGGGGGAATATATCTCGGCCGATGTAGATGCCCCATCTCTCGACAATGTAATCCCACGGGATAAAATCTCGCATTTCATCAATAATAGAGTGTCTTTTAATTATTCTAGTCTTCCACATTGGAATGCCATGTATACATTAGATAACGCTCTACGGTCGTTGCAAACACAAATAACGACCGTCCATCATGTAAATCGAGTAGTCCCGTCCCAAGGGGTCTGTTACATAGTCCCACCACGGAGTCGAGACGAAGAATCCATCATCTTCGGCAAGGTCGAGCGTCATCAAGACCTCCCGCCACTCGAGCCAAAACCAGATGTCGGCAGAATGCAACTCTATCGGTACACGGACAAGGCAAAGTACCTCATCCAAAAGATGGGTTACGACCTAAAAAGCGACAAAGGCCTGAACTACGGCAAAGGTCGACGTCTCCCTCTCCGGCTTCCAACACCTAAAGGAAAGCCGCAGGACTACTACAACAAAACTCGACGGGGGGTAGGCTATGTCACGCCGCCGTCAACGCCAGAGAGTTCGGACGCAGAGGAAGTTGAACATTCTCACTCGTCTGAAGCATCAACGTGGGATTCCGATACCAGTATCGGATCTGTCTTCAAGAGAGTGCCGTCAGCCAACATGACATCGGCACAATCTCAAGAAGAAGAAGGCGAAGACCAAACGCCGGAATTCTTCGAAGAAGAACCCTGGGCTCAACGCCTGGGACAACAATGGGAGTCTCGTTTCGAATTACGTGAACCTCCCACCGAGGATGAAGTCGAGCAGATCGACCTTGGGGATGGATCTTCTTCCAAACCCATCTTCGTCAGCAAAAGCCTAAAAGGAGAAGACCGAGAATCTTTAATCCAGCTGGCTAAAGAATATATCGACGTCTTCGCCTGGAGCTACGAAGATATGCCAGGACTTGATCCCCAGATTGCGATGCATAGGTTGAACATCTTGCCTGATGCCAAGCCTATCAAACAACAACAGCGGCGCTTCCGTCCGGACATCATGAATGCCATCGATCAGGAGGTAGACAAACTCTTGACTAGCGGCTTCATCCGTGAAGAGCAACACCCAGATTGGGTAGCCAACGTCGTCCCCGTCACCAAGAAGAATAGGAAGATACAAGTCTGTATCGACTTCAGAGACCTCAACTCTGCTTGCCCGAAGGACGAATTCCCGCTTCCAATCACCGACGTGATGATCGACAACACATGTGGCTTCGAGCGCATGTCTTTCATGGACGGGTATTCGGGCTACAACCAGATCAAGATGTTCCCCGATGACGCAAAACATACGTCATTCAGGACTCCAAAGGGCGTTTTCTGCTACACAGTGATGTCCTTTGGCTTGAAGAATGCTGGTGCGACATATCAACGTGCTATGAGCACCATTTTCCGTCAACACCTTCGCAAGACAGTCGAATGCTATGTTGACGACATCGCAGTCAAGAGCCGTCTCAAAGGAGATCACCTGCAAGACCTCAAGACAGTCTTCGACCTCATGCGGGCGCATCAACTCAAGATGAACCATGTTAAATCCTTCCTTGGGGTTTCGAGCGGAAAGTTCTTGGGCTTCATCATCACGGCGAAAGGCATTCATGTCGATCCCGAGAAGACCAAAGCAATTCTTGATATGGACCCTCCGAAAAATCTTTGAGAACTTCGAGGCCTACAGGGACGTCTGGCATACATCCGGAGGTTCATAGCAAACCTTTCCGGCAAATGTCAACCCTTCACCCAGCTCATGAAGAAGGGAGTCTCTTACGTCTGGACAGAGGAATGCCAAAAGGCTTTCGACGACATCAAAGCCTACCTGACGAGCCCTCCAGTCCTGGTGGCACCCGTCGCTGGCAAACCATTCCTACTCTACGTCCGTGCCATGGATCATTCCTTCGGCGCCCTACTAGCTCAGAACAGCGACACAGGCTATGAGCAAGCAATCTACTACCTCGGCCGAACTCTGATCGGGGCCGAACACCGGTACAATCCCGTTGAAAAGGAGTGCTTGGCTCTGGTATTTGCCATCCAAAAGACTCGTCATTATGTCTCGGGCCAGACAATTCACGTCATTTCCCGAGTCAATCCGCTCAGGGTCCTCATGACGAAGCCAGGATCACTGAACTCCCGGCTAGCCACATGGGCGATCTTGCTAACGCCATACAACATGGTGTTCGTTCCACAGAAGGCTGTTAAGGGTCAAGCTCTGGCCGACTTCTTAGCTGCACACCCCATCCCAGAGTCCTCAAGACTCTATGAAGACATCCCGGATGAGGTCCAAGAATCAAATATCATCGAAGAAAGCTCCGTCTGGCGGATGTTTTTCGATGGCGTTTCAAGAACAGGCCCCAAAGGCCAAATCGTCGCAGGAGTGGGGGTGGTATTAGTCTCCCCCGATCAGCTGGTCATCCAGCGTGCTTACTCCCTTTCGAAGCCGTGCTCCAACAACGTTGCTGAGTACAACGCGCTCATTATGGGACTCCAGCTAGCGCAACAGCTGGGGGTGAATCATCTAGAAGCCTACGGCGACTCAAAGCTCGTCGTAAATCAGATCAGAGGGCAATACGAGGTTCGCCATGAAGATCTGATCCCCTACCATGAAGTTGCATTGAACATCATTTCAACCTTCACCGGGTTCTTCATCGAACACGTACCTCGTCTACAAAATCTAGAGGCCGATGCTCTGGCTGGCCTCGCAGCCTCTTTGGCGGCACCCCTCGGAACTCAACACTACGTCACGGCGGTGGGTCGAGACTTGGTCTGCCCTAAAAACAACCTGCGCTCACAAGTGGCTCACGCCATGTCAACGGGTGCTGGTGTTAACGTCCGAGATTGGAGATTTCCGTTCATCGACTTCGCTGTCTACGGAATTCTTCCGGAGGACCCGAAAGAAGTCGTCTCAGTCAGGAGGCGCTCTCTTCGGTTCTACTACGATACAGCCACAAAAATGCTGTACCGACGCTCCTACGATGGATTTCTCCTTCGATGTTTGTCTAACGAAGAAGCAGCCGAAGCCCTTCGAGAAGCTCATGATGGAACCTGCGGGGCCCATCAACCTGGTCCTAAGTTGCAGGATCGATTGCGACGCATGGGCTACTACTGGCCAACCATGGCCGCTGACGCTGTTGAATATGCTAAGAAGTGCCATGCGTGCCAGCTTCACGCAGACTTCATTCATACACCGTCCGAACCACTACATCCTACAGTCGCCTCCTGGCCCTTCGAAGCTTGGGGAATGGACATTGTGGGACCGATCACCCCTCCTTCATCGAGAGGACACCGCTTCATCCTAGCGATCACCGACTACTTCTCCAAATTGACAGAAGCAGTTCCTCTGGCAGAAGTGAAAAGCTCCAGAGTGATCAGCTTCATCAAGCACCACGTCATCTACCGTTTCGGGGTACCCTGGAGGATCATCCACGATAATGGTCCTCAGTTCATCAGCCATGTCTTCAGCCGATTCTGTGACAAGAATCGTATTCAAAACGTGGCATCAACCGCCTACAATCCGGCAGCAAACGGATTAGCAGAGGCGTTCAACAAAACTATCGTCAGGCTACTCAAAAAGGTCGTGTCATCTAACAAACGCGACTGGGATGAAAAGCTCGGCGAATGCCTTTGGGCCTACCGCACAACGGTACGGACCCCGACAGGCAACACACCATTCTCCTTGGTCTACGGGAGCGAATCGGTACTGCCTCTCGAGATTCAGATACCCTCACTCCGCGTAGCAATCACAAACCAACTCACAGAAGAAGACAATCAACGTCGTCGTCTGCGGGAACTGGAGGCACTTGACGAAAAGCGTCTTCTAGCTCAACAACGCATCAAACTCTACCAAGCCCGTATATCACAGGCTTTCAACAAGAAGGTCAAGCAGAGGACTTTCCAAGTTGGCGACCTGGTCCTAGCAGTCAGGAGGCCGATGGTGTTGACTCACAAAACACCAGGAAAATTCGAGCCCAAATGGGAAGGACCTTTCATCATCGAGACGGTATACTCAAAGGGTGCTTACCGTCTCGCCAAACCCAATGGGGACTTGTTCATGATGCCCATCAACGGCAAGTTCCTAAAGAAGTACTACTCTTGACATCTTTCAGACATGTGCTTCCACCAGGGGATCTGCGGACCCAATCATCAGGGCTCACAGACAATTCCCTTCCACAAAATCATACGCTTCCGGAACCCAGCTGTTCCGTAGCATCCTCCAGTAGAAGAACAACCACGTCCACATCACCTCTGAGTTGTTCCCCTACGCCCTACAAGGCAGAATCTTACACCCCGTAAGATTACGCTATCCTTCATGTTTACCACGTCCACATTACCTCTGAGTAAACATCCCGTACAGACAACCCCTGCGTTGCCGTACATCGATCGCAGAACTTCCACGTCCACATTACCTATGAGTAGTTCCGTGCATCTCCTAGAGTCATTCCTACCACGTCCATAACACCTCTGAGTAGGAAGATTCTATCATTCGAATCCCATATTTGCCACGTCCACATTACCTCTGAGCAAATACATTGGGTCCTTCAAACTTATTATCTGTATCTAAAACCAAGGTACGCAAAAGATAGTAGGTCCACACAAATCATCAAAGTTCATGACAAGCAAAAATGAACACATCGCAGAAAATGGTGTACTTCTTTATTTCTAAAAAAAAAGAGTAAAGGATTACACTATCCCCAGCAAGAGTTGCAAAAATACAAAAAGCAGAGACTACAAGCCCTAAATATCCCCAGGGTTGGCGGAAAGCTCTGCAATTCGGCGTTTCAAATCTGCCGCCCGAGTCTCCACAGTCGCCAAGACTCGACGTTCAGCTTCTTGACGCATCGCTTCAACAGCCTCAACAGAAGTTTCATTCTCGTGCTTTTCATCAAGCTGCTGTCTCTGCTGAGCCAGGGTAAGAGCTCGGAGAGTGAAAGCCGCTTCCTCCTTCTTGAATGCTACGTGTTCAGCCTGGACACGTTCAGCGTCCAATAGGAGTCGGGCCCGCTGGTCCTCAAGGCGGCGCATCTGCGCGTCAATCTCCGCGATATCAGCATCCAACGCAGCTCGCGTCTCCACTGTCTCCCGCGTAGACTGAGATAATCGCTCCACTACAGCTTCAGTCTCAGCCACTTCGCGTTCCCAGACACTCACTGTGGCCTGGTAGGAAGACTCAGTCTCGGCGAGCAGCTTCTCCTTCTCCGCATCTATCAGGACGGAGAGGTCATTTAAATGGATGCGCTCTAATTCGGAAAGCCGTTGGTCCAACTCAGCCACCGTGGCTTCCAGAATGACGGCCAGGTGATCGTGGCCCTGGTGAACGCGGATCAGGTTGATATGAGGCAATGCCAGAGTTCTTGCCGTCGCAAAGCTCCCCTTGGCGTCCGTCACTGCCGACACCCCCCTCTGCAGCATTTTGTACACTGCCTCAACGATGAATTTCACGTATTCATCTGCGTCCGCCAGCACCTGCGGCGTCATAGCAGGGGTTGGAGGAGCAACTCCAGTCGGCGGACCGGAAGAAGACCCGCCGACCTCAACCTGCGAGGCTGGAACCTCGGTATCAGTAGGCTCTTCATCAACAGGGGCCTGACTACTAGTCTGAGGAGCCAAGGGAACAGAAGAAGCCGGGACAGGCGTCGAGATCGTACCCCAAGTGGAAGGAGCAACAGAGGGTTCCGTTACACCCTTACCCTTCCCAAACTCGGAAGTACCACCGACGTCAGTGGCCACCTCTCCAATACCCAACGTGCTATCACCAACCAATACTTCCCCTGGCAGAACGGGGAGATCAACACTTACCTCCTGACTCGTCCCTGAAGTCAGGACCGCCAAACGGGTCTCTTCATCAAATCCCTCTACAGGGACAGGATCTGTCGCTACCTCCTGATTGGTAGCCACCTCAGCTTCCGCCGCTGAGTCTGGGGTAGGGCTTGGCAATGATGCAGCCGACCTCCCCTCATCATAACAAGGAGGGGAATCAACCCTCTCCTCTGTTCCGACCATCTATGTTGCCCCCGCAACAGGCTCTTGCAACCCTGGAGCGACGTCATCCGAAGACGACGAACTCCACCCCACATCATCATCACGAAGCCCCGTGTCCGCTGGACCCTCAACGTCCAAGGCCCTCACGGCAGCTGGCACCTCCCCGGAAGTTGCTGCAACCTCTGCATCTCTTTCAACAAAGTCTGGAGATAGTAAAACCTCTGCGGGAACATCTTCAAGACTCTCCTCTATTGGAGACATTACCATCGGAGGGATGCGCTCATCAGAAGAGCTTGCTACCTCCTTCGGTTTACTGACACCCGATTTTGAAACGCGGGTCTTCTTCTTCGACGACCCCTACAAGAAGAAAAGCACAAGTCACCAAAATGACAAGATGAGCCAAAGTTACGGAGGACTCCTTACCTCAGCAGGAGCTGATTCCACTGGCGGTATAGGTGGTACTCCCGTTGCCTTTGGAGTCGTCGTCTTTCTCGACCTTTTTGGTACAGACGAGCCGGCTTCCGCGTCAGCCCGCCTCTTCCCAACAAGGGGATCTCTCACTGATGCTGCAGCAGCAGCCCAATATCCCGCCGGTTCTGGTGGGCGATATGACCGAGCCACCATCAACATGTTCGCCGTGGCCTCCAGCTGAGTTCCAATGATGAAACTAGTCTCTCTGTCATAACCTGGAGACGCAGCATTCATTGTGCAATACAGCTTAGCGGCCGAATACAGGATCTGTGGCCGAGGGTTGCGAACGGGAGCCGTAAACTGAACACCAGTACATCCGGCATTGTAATATTGCCAGCCCCGGGCTCCATCCAGCAAACTTCCGATGAACCCCAGACTGTTACTGGGATTCCGTAGCATCAGCTGAGTATAGCCAAACTGGCGAGCGAACCGGCTGGGCAGATATGGCTCCAGATAACACCTATTCTGGTTCCGATAGACCAAGTGAGAAGGCCGAATACTTTGCAACCAACGAAAACCCCATTTCGGCAGAGTAATCGCGTCTTCACCAGAGTCGACTAAATCTTGGTCAGCCTCGAAATCTTTGAAGATGGGGGCGACCTTGACAATCTTCCACCCCTGAAGGTAGGACAAAACTCTCCTGCAAACAGGGACGCCAGTGTGTAACCACTTCCTCTTGTAGAAGAGGCGGATAAAGGCATCTCCTTCAACATGATCCTCCTCCGGACCGGGACTCATCACATTCGGATGATGCAGAATCAGCCATCCCATAAGATAATGGAATGGCAATTCAGCCCGGGGAAAGTTGTCGTTTTTACCTCTCCCCTGGATCACGTCATCAGCAAAAGTCCTCAAACCCCGCAATAGGTTACACACCATCGCGGGAAGGAGAGCTAAGGGACGCCCAAAAGCCAACTTTACGGCAGGCAAAATAAGGTTCCGGTGTACCCTCTCCACTGCACCAGATCCGTCCGCAAACACACAATCTCAGAGCCATATCATCAAGTATGCTGTCAGCACCGCTTTAGACGACATCCGGTGCGCACAGTGCCAGAAGCAGCTATACGCGTTCTCGCCATCCTCATTGGAACGAGGAGTCCTCTCATCCAGCCGACTTATCTCAGAAGTCACTTCCGCAGGTTTCAGCCCTTGCGGAGTCGTAAACCGGATCCTCGAGGGGTCCGCCAAATCCTGCTTGAAAACATAATCCCTCCAAGCAGTCACACGAGGCTGGGTCTTGACTTTGTCCTTCCGATGCATCAAATAATGATGGCTCGCCACTTCCTTGAAAACGGCCATCATCTCCGAGTCCTTATTTTCCAGAACCTGGATCTCTTCATTTGATGGAAAATATTCCTCGTACGGCTCTGAGCCCCAGGAAAGTTTGGACACTTCGTACATCTCGTGGAGAGCCAACCCCAACTCCCCCACGGGAGTATAGAAGGTGCCAGTCTGGGTATTGAACAACTCCAAGAGTGCAAGGAACATAGGCTTATTGAGATCCACGCCAGCCTGCGTGGCACGGATAGCGGCTGTCAGCCCAATTTCCTTAAGCTCAGCCTTGAACTTCGAAAGCACCCAAATAGTCAACTCGTCCCACCTCGAGACATGATGACACCAACCTTCGACCCTAAAGCTACCTTTCGGATACATGACCCTCGATGTCAGCATCCGACTCGCGAAGGTTGAGGCATTGAAGGCAAAAGTGTCAGTTGGGACTTCACTGTAGAGGCTCCCGGGACGCAAAGTTCGGCAACTGAACGAGGGACCGGTTCGTGAAGCAGACAGGGTATCCCTCTGATTCGAGGTAGCATCAATCGAAAGAGCACCTCCTAGGGCCCCTCCCTGAGAAGGAGTAAGATCCCAGGGCATCCTTCTCTTCGAAGCTAAACGATAGAAGGCCGTCAGCGGCAACTGGCGGTCAAGTTGTCGCATGTACAGTACCATGCCTTTTGCAGAAAAGAACCAGTCTTCTTTGACCTTCAGTATCTTCGCTTCAGTGGAGATCAGGCGGTCGCCGAACAAAAAGGCAGGTTTTAAGAAGGTCATATCTTCGGATTCAGTAGATTTCAGTTTTCCGCTCTCCATCATACTCTGGAGGAAAGTCGGCAACTGGTTCCGGATCTGCAGCACCCTCTCAGGAGGTTGATCCTGTAAGATAACACCCTTGGCAGGGTTGACAACTGCCTCATCAAAATCAACTCCCATTTGACAAAGGGAAGCATCCAGAAGGACCTCATTCAGCAAAGGAATTGTCATCGATACTGGCACAACAAAAATCAAAAGTCAGGCAAAAAGACAAAATGTGTCAAAGCAACGTGGCGCATCATCTGGGTTTAAACCCGTGCGCCTCAGTAAAAAGCTTCGGCGCATCATCAGGGTATAAACCCATGCGCCTCAGTGAAAGGCTTCGGCGCATCATCAGGGTATGAACCCATGCGCATCAGCAAATGGCTTCGGCGCATCATCAGGGTATGAACCCATGCGCATCAGCAAGAGGCTTCGGCGCATCATCAGGGTGTAAACCCATGCGCGTCCGCAGTTAAACCTCGGTGCATGATAAAGGCCTAAACCTATGCACGTCGGCGGGGTGAAACCACGGCTAGGACAGAAGTCCATGCGCGTTGGCAGAAGAGAGTTAGGGCACATCAGTAGAAAAGATGACACCCACCCGTCACAGCGGGGCGAACGTCGGCCGGAGTCGCAATGGTGGTAGGGGCATCCTCCTCGGCATACTCTACCGGCTCCTTTCCCTTGCCAGCACCGCCGCGAGGAGTCTTGGGAGCCATTCTTTGAGAGAAGAAAAGTTAGGATTTTTGAAGAAGAACTCTAAAGAAAGCAAAAGCAAGGAGAAGAAGAACTCTCTCTCTCCATCTCTCGCCTATTTATAGGGCTTGGTCGCACGCGTGAACCGATGATGTGTGATCTCAGCCGTCGCCTCGGGTACTGTGAAGAGATAACCACAAATAAAACCAAAAAAGATCATCATTAATCCTTTTTAGGTTACCGAGGCGTCATCATTTGCACTAACTGAGCGGAGCATGCGCCCCAGCACTGACGCGCGGAGTATCTATGCGCCCTGACGGTCATGCGCCTCCACTACCATGCTTCTTATTCAAAGTATTCCAAAACTTATCCAAAAGTTTTGAAAACTTTGAAGGGGGTCTTGTAGAAGCATGGAATTTCAGAAACAGAAAGTCTATGCGCCAGACTACATGCGCCAAAGCTTGGACAAAGTGCTTCACAGCAAAAAACAACAAATATAGACATTGAAAAAGGACTTTTTATTTGACATATAAAAGTCTATTACATGTCTAAGAAAGACTGTACAAAGGAGAATTTCTACAAAGAAAAGATCCTAAGTCTACAGCCAGCAATCAACATGCGCCCTCGGCCAGGCGCATCCCAACATGCGCCCTCAGCCAGGCGCATCCCACCATGCGCCCTCAGCAAGGCGCATCCTTTTCAGCAGCTCAGTCATGTGCATCCTTAGTTATGTGCATCCCTGGGGCAGCTCAGTTATATGCATCCCTTCAGCAGCCCAGTTATGTGCCGCTCTTCCAGCCAGGCTCACCTGATAAATGCTTTGACTAATGAAGCATTTATTGAGCAGAACGAGGGTGGCAATCAACCCTCTATCCCAGGAAGGGAAAAGAACCACAAGCCAACCTGTGGCCAGGGAAGGCTTCGAAAAAGCCTCCAAAGCCAAAGGAAGACCGCAATCGACCCGCGGCTAAAGGAGCAGCTTCCAACCAGAATGGGCTACACCCATTTTGAAGGAAGAAAAAGCCACCAAAGCCGTAGCACCGCAATCCCGATCTACGGCTCTTCCTGCACAACGAAGACAAGGTCCGAGCATCCCTATCTTTGGATGCAACAGGCACCTTCCCCCTGCCTCGGAAGCCCTCGACTCTGACTTTTGGATGTAACAGTCACCTTCAACTGCATCAATGAAGACATTGCGTCGCATCTTCACCCTCGGGAGCATCTCGTCAACAGAATGCATTCGAGTAAACGAATTCATGTCGGAAGGACGTAAGAGAACGAGAAGCAAACCCTCTCGCCATGCCACTATTTATAGGCCGGGCAGATCAAACCCATGCGCCAAGTGGATGGCTCTCCGAATTCCGTGCAATGAATTTGCATTAAATGGATGAACCGGACGCTTCGAATTCAGCCAAGTCAAAACAGCTATTTAAAGCACTCGAAGAACGTAACAGTTGCACCATCAAAGACGTCTCACGAAGCGGATGCGCCGGCCAGACCGTGCATCACACAGACGCGCCCTTTAACATCAAGCGCATCACATAGACGCGCCCTTCAGTACCAAGAGCATCACAGGGGATGCGTCCCCATGCGCCTAGTGGGACGCCAACCGACGCGCCCACTCAGCTGTCCATCGAATGTCACAAACATTAAATGCTGAACTGACAGAGTTGGCAGCACGCCTCCCAAAGTCTGAACAGTCGGCAGCTTTTTCAGAAGACGAAGCATCGCCAACGTCAGCATCATCATTACTTCCCTCCGACGGCTACTGCCACGTGGCCACCCAACCATCTCGCATGCGCCTCCACGGCCATGCGTCCAAACCTGCATACGCCTCAAAAGCTGTGCGCCTCAGACTTTTCACTGATCCCTAAAGACAGAAGGAAAGTCACCGTTACAACTCTGCATGCGCCTCAAAAGCCATGCGCCCCAGACTTCTCCCTGATCCCAAAAGACAGGAGTAAAGTCACTACTGAAGCTCTGCATGCGCCTCAAAAGTCATGCGCCCAGAATGGTTCGTGACTCCTAAAGGTTACGAGCCAAAGTCTCTTCATGCGCCCAATCTTAGGTGCATCCTACCAGATCATTCCCCCCACCAAATCCGAGATCTCCGAGCCATGGGTCGACGACACGTGTCCTTTGACTCAACTCATCCAAGATCTCAGCAACAGAAAGATCTTCTTCTCCGCTACGTGCCGGTTCACAACAGCAACATGAAGAAGTCAACCCCCTCGATCAGGGCGCATCGTCCATGCGCCTCCATCAGCAATCAACACGTGGCGTCCCCGCGTACAGGAGCATCCTACATATGCGTGCATGAGCAGCCAGCCTGCAAAACTATAAATAGAGGGATCATTTCCTTCTTTTAGAGACACAGGGACCAACCTACGTGCACACATATCAACTTTCACAGCGAACAGACAGAGACTTCGCACCACCAGAGAGGCAGATACAGACACTCAACGTCTTTCTCCTCTCAGCAAGCTCCAGCACCCAGAGCAATCCAGACCTTCAGAGAACCGATAACCGTCGTCAGATCGTCAACGGAGTCAACGCATTACCACTCACTCCATCGGCACAAGGGACCCAGATTAAACAAAAGTGTACTTCTAGGACTACGTCTAAGTCCTATATTGTAATACTGTTCTGTTTGTATTGAAATTTACAATCAAAGAATTTTAATGGCAAACACCGGGCTCACCAACCGGAAAAGGGGAACGACCCTCTTGCTATGCACTGCCATATCCATCAAGTAGGTAAAGTACTCCATCACCAACGTAAATAGATACGGGGAGAGGGGGTCACCCTGCCTCAACCCCCTGTTGCTACTGAAGTAGCCATGCGGCGTGCCCTGGATGAGGACTGAGAAAGTAGGGGAGCAAATGCACTCCCTCACCCTCGCAACCCACCTCTCGTCGAAACCCATGGCAAGCATCAAGTGACACAGGAAGTCCTTGTTGACCGTATCATAAGCTTTCCAGAGATCAAGCTTCACACAAGCCTTCATCCCCCCAGGCTTGCTGAACTCCCTCACCATCTCATGAGCTAGCAGGCTGTGCTCCGCTATCGACCGGCCCTTAATGAACATTGCTTGATTCTGGGACACCAATCCCTGCATAATCCCCTCCATACGCCTGCATATAAGATGAGTGATAATCTTGTAAAGAAAATTACAGCAAGCAATGGGCCGAAAATCCACAAGTGAGGTCGCTCCCTCCTTTTTATGAACCAGCGTCAAGAAAGTGCGGTTCATCTCCTTCAGAAGCCTGCCCTCCACAAAGAACTCCTGAACCGCCGCCAGAACATGGGTCTTAAGCACACCCCAGTGTCGCTTAAAGAACCCTGAATAGAAACCATCAGGCCCGGGAGCTTTGTTGGGATTGGCCTTCATAACAATATCCTCCACCTCCTCCATCCTCACAGGTGCCAGAAGCAGACTGTTCCCATGTCGGGACACCAGTCTCTTCGTGACAAGTGCAGGGAACGTGCTAGAGTAGTCTGTCTGCTGATAGAGGGCCGTGTAGAATCTGACTGCCTCCTTCTGAATCTCCGTCGGGTTCCCAACAAGACGTCCCTCAGCATTCAGAAGTCTGGGGATGCTGTTCCGGTGCTGACGGGTGCGGATCACATCGTAGAAGAATTTGGTGCAGCGGTCTCCATCTTTAAGCCAGGTACATTTAGCCCTCTGTGCCGTACTAATCTCCTCCTGCTGACGCATGATGCTTACCTCCTCAATTAGGAGCTTCTCCTTCGCCGCCAGCTCCCTGTTCAGAATGTCAGCTTGGAGGGCCACCTGAGTGTCCCGAAGCTCGGCTTCCTTATCTGCCAGAGAAGTCCGCGGTATCTTCTTCACCCACCCCTGATAGCCCACTTGAGCTGCTTAAGTTTGTGAACCATACGGAACTGAGCCGTGCCCTCCCGGAAGTGCTGCATCTCTCCCGTAACCACATCTTCATATCCGGCCGACAGATACCAGCTGTTATACCGAAATGGCCTCGCCCTCAGAATAGGTCTCTTACCGAAGCTAACCCGGATAGGAGAATGGTCGCTAGTACCCGCCGCCAGACCTTCCGCCACCGAGTTCGGAAAGCACCTGAACCGCTCACTATTGCCCAAGGCCCGATCCAACTGACAAGCAATCCGGTTATGAGTAGCCTTGTTGTGCCAGGTCCAGATATATCCAGCTCGCTCCAGTCCCCTCATCCCTGACAGAAGCAGACACCTCTGGAAGTCATATAAGATCGAATTCGGGAAAGGACGACCTCCCACCTTCTCATGGCGAAGCAGCATAGCATTGAAGTCCCCCAAAATGAGCAGAGGGAGAGAAAGATTGTCCGCCATGGAACCCAGATGCACAATGTCCTCCCACAAAGCCTCCCGGAGTCTCCGGTCATTGTGCCCATAGACAGCCCCCAGGATGAATCGGAACCCACCTTTGTTCACAAAAGTAACACCGATGAGTTGTTCTGATTTATGGATCTGCACCCCCTCCCAACTTCCTTTGTTCCACCTAACCCAGATCCTTGCCACATCACAAAGATCTAAGTTGTGAATGTGATCCCAGTTTGCCGGAGTCCTACGCGAGAGCATAGCAGCCCCTCTAATCTTCGTCTCTAGTAGGATGGCAATGTCACACGCTACTCTTCTCAGAACCCCTCCAATCTCCCTCCATCGTCCTATGGAACACCCCCCTAATGTTCCATGCTAGGACCGACATCTAAAGAAAAGAAGAGGGGTCCCCCTGGAACTCGTCTGGATCGACACTCGAGGGAAGTGTCTCATCCGCCTGATCAATGTCTGCGTCTACCATAGAGGAAGGAGCAAGATAGGCCTGAATCCTGTTAAGAGTAAGCGTCCAGTCAGGATTGTCTTCAGTCTGGTCATCCATTTCCCTCGCCAGAGGGATATCCTCCCGTGTTGCCGGAGCATGTCTTTTCCTGCTTGTGTACACCATGATCGCCGAAGAGGCCTCCATCGCCATCGGACCACTACCAGCCGCACTTATACCCCTGGTAACGATGGTCCTCTGTGGCTTGAACGGGACCAGTGCACCCTGCGTGCCCTCCTGTCTCTGCGGTGATCCTGACTCCTGACTCCTATCGACTTCCATCCCTGTGTCCGCCTCCAAATGTCTGTCTGGCTCCGTCTCCCCAGGCACGTGACTGGGGGCCGTCTCCTTCCCAGGAGTCTCAGTCCGAGCTGCCTGTGGCCTGGCAGACTCCTGCCCCTTGTATTTGCACGCACTAGAAGTGTGCTCAAAGCACTCACAGTAAGAGCACATGGGGGGACCCAGTCATACTCCACCGCCTGTGTCAGAACCTCCCCTGATGGAACCTGATACTCCAAACTACTCGGTAGCTCCGCGCCCGCTTTTATCTCCACGAAGACCCTAGCATACATCAGTCTAGTGCGAAAAGTAGTGGCCTCATCTGCTTTGATCGGCTTCCCCACAAGGCTAGCAAGTCTCATGAGCGGGATACTCCAATACTTTACTGGGAATTCAGGGAATCTTACCCAAATGGGGATAGCATTCAGCACCTCCCTCTCACACCTCAGCTCCGGCGTCCACTCCTTTAGTATAATGAGTCTCCCATCAAAGGACCAAGGCCCTCCCTGTAGGATCCTGAACACATCCTCCGCTAAGCCAAATTTGACATAATAGAACCCGTTCTCCCGAGAGAAGAATTCCATGCTACCTTTGGGTCTCCAAACTTGCTCCGCATAATCCCGAATTTGGCCAAAAAATGGCTTGTTCCCTAACACATACAGTACCAGAGTGTTCTTCCAGAATTCGGAGACCACCGCTATTTCTTCAGCGGGAAAATACGCCCGTAGCCCTCCTCCAACCGACATCGGTGGAACAAACTCCATCGACATCGGACTTTTCACAGCCACTGGTGTACAAACCTCCTTCCATGACCGAAGCCTCTGCTCCTCAGTGTGCATCCTGGTCGGAGGGTTCACAGGACCCTGGCCTGACTTGGCGGTATTAGTAGCAATACCCTTAGCCTTCTCGGCCGCCGTCGCCTTAGGCCTCCAACCCGTAATAGACCGCACCATTCCACCCCCACGACGCCGGGTATCCATGGTGCCGACCATAGAGGGTCCATTCCCATGGTTCCCTGGCCCCACCCTTCCCGAAGCTTGGGACTGTGCCCCTCGCCGTCCTCCCATCCGTCTTCGCGTCATAGTCTGCCAGCAGCCTCCTCAGAGTTATCCCCCCCCCCCCGCCCTTGGGGGTCCCCCTGCCTACGCCCGCCCTCCGACCCCCCCCCCCCCTCCCCCCGCCTGGAGGGGCCATGCCGCCGCCGCCCAAACCCCCCCCCCCCCCCCCCGCGTGGGGGGGTTCCGCCGCCGCCGCTGGGCCTAGCCCCACTGATGCCACCTCCACCAACCCCCCCCCCCCCCGCCTGGAGGGGCCACCCCGCCGCCGTCCGACCCCCCCCCCCCCCCGCGTGGGGGGGTCCCGCCGCCGCCGCTGGGCCTAGCCCCACTGCCGCCGCCTCCACCAACCCCCCCCCCCCCCCGCCTGGGGGGGCCACGCCGCCACCGCCCGACCCCCCCCCCCCCCCCCGCGTGGGGTGTCCCGCCGCCGCCGCTAGGCCCAGCCCCGCCGCTACCGCCTCCGCCCGCCCCCCCCCCCCCCCAACCTAGTGGTAGTGGTGAGGGATGCGGCCCGAGTGGTCAGGAGTTTGAATCCCGGTGGGAGCGATTCCGGAAACTAATTACCATTTCCATATATATATATAATGCGGCTTCGAAACGGCTCATTTTGAGCCATTTAAGCCGGATGGGTTCAATCTCACAGGACAGCCTTATCTATAACCAATTCTAATTTAAATTATTCTTCAATAAATTCTTTTATGTGTGTGCAATGCACGCGCACGTTACTAGTATATATAAAAGAATATGGTACACAAACCTTCATTACAATTGGGCATGCTTTCTCCACACTGCTGACCTGCAAAAACAAATATGAGCTTCATTCATTCTTTCTAACAAATTGCGTCAAAAATGTCTCAAAATTAACCCCAAAAAAAACCCACCACGTAAATGAAATTGCAAAATAATAATAATAATAATAATTGAAGAGATTACTTACAGATGTTGGTGGTGGTGATAGAGAGAGAGTGGGAAGTAAGCGCTGTCCGAAGAAGGAGCTCGAGGAGGAGAGAGAGAGTGCCGCCATTGAGCTCTGGAGCGCTATCGCCATTGTTTTCCTCTTTGCTTTTGCTTTTGCTTTTGCTTGCTCGGAGAGAAGGGGAAGAAAGCCTTATCTATTGTACATCATATAGGGGTCTATTGGGCCGGGCCAGGCCGGATTGTCCTCGTGTCTTATCTTCCCTCCCTCTGTGTTATCTGATTTGTTCAACAGGTTTCTTACAACAGCAACACTAGCAATCAATAGGAAGAGCATTCATCAGTGGAGACACTCCAAACACATTCTAAATTATCTAAAATTGTATAAATTACTACTTTTTGGTATATATTTTTTTATATTTGCACACAAGTACACTCCAAATTAACATCTCCTTTTCCTTACTCTATTTTTTCTCTTTATTTTTCTTTCATGTTTGGTAAGATTTTTTTTCTTCCTCTTGTTTGGTAAGAACGATTAATTTTGGTGGGCCCAGTTGTAGCACCCAGTTTTTCAAATGAGGATAATTTTGAAATTTCGTGTTTATAATTATTTTAATAATGATATTTAATTCATAATATGATTTTTGGTGATTTTAAATTATTTTAAAATTATTTAAATCAATGACTTGTGGTTTTGACGTTTTGTTAGTGAAACCCTAGAGACTGTTTGACCTAGAGCCTAACCATGTGATTATGATATTTTAATGTCATTTTTGGCCTAAGAATATTTTTGCATTTGACCTCTTTGAATTATTTTGATATTATTTTATTATTTATGATATTGTTTTGGGGTTATTTGAGTCGTGTTCGAATTTCAACTCAATCCGACTTGAAACGGGGATCCGGGGGTAGTTTGACTCTAGTGGGACCCACACACTAGTTAGGCATGGCCCACATGATATTAAATTTAGTCCACATGATAGAAATATTTTAGTTAGAGGTTAGACTAATTATTATGGATAAGGTTAGTGTGATTAGAGACTTTAGAATGACTAATTTAGCCCCAACCAATTAGCCCTTTCCTAATACTCATAGAATAGGTTAGTGGGGGCATTTTGGACCTTACCATAATAGGACAAATAGCCCCATATGGCCAGCCACTTTGGGAGAGGATAGGCTCAAGTTCATTTCATTATTCTCATCCTCACTCTCTCTCTTGTTCTTCCCCAAATTCCTAGAGAGCAATCCCAAGCAATTTCTCCACCAAATCCTTCTATTTCGCCACCAAATCTTCTTCTTTCCTTCTCCATTCTAGCCAAGGAGGAAGCTACCCAAGTTTGGGAGGATTCGGAGCTCGTTCGTGTCCTTTTGGAATCTCTACGTGTCGGTGTCGCTCCGGGAAGGCTTTTCTTCGATTCGATCTACCAGGAGGTATAAATCCCTTCTCCTTTTCATTTTCTCATACATATAGGTCTATTTTGAACCCATAGGAATGACCCCCATGGTTGTATCTCCATTTGTGTCCATTTCGTGTCCATTTGGAGGTCATAGGAGTGTCCTTTGTGTTGTGGTTGTGTCCATGTGGGAAAATCCCAAATTTGGACGCACTATGTGTTGTTGTTATGTATGAATGAATTATTACATGTTTAATCTCATATTTTTGTGTTGGAGATGTGTTCTATAGTGTCTCATATATATATATATTAGTGTAGAGAGTGAGTTCTTGATATATTATGTTATATACTTGTGTTCTTTTGTCTCAAACTACCCAAATCCGTCATGATTTTTATCCACGTTTTTAATTTCAGCCCTAACTTAGAAATGTCATAACTTCTAGCTCAAAGCTCGGTTTAATCTCCCATTTTTTTTTAAAAGAAGCGTATTGAAGTTAGCTTTCCAAAAACATGTATTAATAGGCCTAATTCTTTCTGTAACTTTCTGGAGAATTATTTGAGTGTCAGCTGTGTGAAAGACAAACGCGTTCTCGGTGTTTTTGCAATTCCGGGAGTTTCCGAAAACGAAAACGCGATCCGTTTGAAGTTTCGGAAAGCTAACACATAGATCTATATCATACTTTAATCCTAGATTTTAATTCATGCTGAGATGGTACAGTATTAATTATTAGTAGGAGTTACTATTCGGCATATGCATTTTGTGCACCCTTGTGTGTAATATAATGTTCTGTTTGATTTTAACCCATATTAATGTATATACATTATGTAATTAAATAGAGAATGCAAGCATGAGTAAATGGTTAAATAAATGATGTATGAGGTGTAAGTATCCTATCTAATGTAAGCATGTATAAGTATGGCTTGTAATGAATATGTAGGTTCCATAGTATGTAATGTATGGTGCATATAGTAGTGCAAGAGAATAAATGAATGATGAATGAATGTAAGAATGAATGTAATGTAATAATAGATGTAATATATGCAATATATAAGTTAATGAGATGTAATGTTCTATGTTAACACAAATCCTATATTACCTCATGTACCCCCTTACACTATGTTGACACTATCACACTTGACACTTTGTTCACTTACACTTTGACACTCTTTGATATGTATACACTATGTATGCCCATTTAACCCTCACTTGCCCCTTTGCCATGTTCACATACACACACACACACAGCCTCTTAAATAAGTATTTATGAATATAGTTAACTTAGCTATGTATATATATTATATATATGTTAGCATATTGTGTTGTAATATATAAGTTTATATAACCATTTGAAATGCCATGATTATAGACCTAATGTTGAATACCAATATATGCATGTGTATATATGTGTAGACATATATAGCTTAAAGTAATAGATTACCTAGTGTATATCCAATGTGAATTCTTGCCTATTTGAGTATTGAATAATTGCATGCTATATAGAGTTGGGTGTATGTTGGCTTATATAGCCTTGTATTGATGTGTGCTTGCTAGAATAGTCTTGGTTAGGCCTAGTAAGACTTGCTGGGTTAGGACATGACCTAGTTTGACCTAATTTGACTAGTACAGTTGACCAGAGTTGACCAAGGGTTGACTTTGGCCTAGTTTGACCTAGATTCATGTAGAATGCATTGTAGTGCTTTATATTATCCTTCTGGACATGTTGTGACTTGTGCTGTTCTAATTAGGAGCCAGATACCTCTCCTCGGACAGTATCTTTACCTTGGACATTCAGATATCAGGCGAGTACATTCTCTGATCATTTTATATCCTGCATTAGGAGTATATTTCCTGCTTTAGATTACTTTACATGATGCTGACACGTTGGAAACACGGATTAGTACTATATGGATCTTGTTGGGCGATGTTATCCCCTTAGCGGATACATCGGGTATTTCGTGTTCGTGTACTTTATCGTGAACATCGTGTACTCCTTGTATTTGTGACTTTCGTGTACGAAACGTGTGAAATCGTGTATAATCATGTATTCACATGACCTTCGTGTACAATAACATAACTTAGCCAGATCCTTGTGTATTGATTGGGGCGGGAGAGTAGAAGTGGTTATGTATTCAATCTTGTAGATTACTTGTGTACAACCTCTGTAGATTACTCGTGTATAACATCGTACCGTTTACATAACCATCTTGTGCTCTGAATCACTAGATACTATCAGTTCTCTATATACTGTAGCTATTTATTTACAGTCTTTCCTGTTTATCATATTTCTTTAGTTTCTTGTATCTTACTCTCTAGCATGATTATATATCCTGACCTGCTATGATTTGTTGAGATGTACTGTGCTCGCTCCTATCCTGACTGGACCCGTTGATAAATTTTACAGATGGCTTGGAGATTGCCTGCTAGCCTAGAGGAGACACAGTAGAGATTGCATAGATAGCTAGGGTTTTTGCTTATAGTTTATTTTCAGTCATCTTGAGTTGTATTTATGGATTACTGTATTTGAGTTTTGAGATGTATTCTGAGTTTGTATCTTAGACACTTAGACTTCTATCTGTTGTATCTCTTTTCGATTTCATGTTTTATCTATCTTCCTTTATGCTCTACCTTAGATGTGATTGAGTTTACATTCTGCTATGTCACCCCCATTCGGGGAGTATAAACTGTTTAGTCTTATACTGTTAGATGCATTGAGACCTAGGACAGCGTTCTACCGCCGACACTGCGGCGTAGGCTGGACGTACCCACTTCTCATGCCCTAACTCTAGGGTGCGGGTCGTGACACGTTTTTAGTGGTGGCCCATGCAGGTCGAGATTCACATTAGTGCGATTTCGTAGTAGCGCAACGACTTAGTTGTACTACTACGAGCCTGCTATAGGATATATAAATTAAGGTGTTAGGATGAGAGGATACTCAATCACTGTTAGGATTCCATGAGAGATTCCTGGGATGACCATTGAGAATCTCATTTTGAATTCCGATTTAAACTCCTTTTCCTTGTTTTGATTCACCTTTTTCCTTGATTTGAATTTGATTTTGTGGATTCATTGTAGAACTTTGAATCCTGGTATTAGTTGATGATTTTGATAAAATTTTGTAGTTGTTGATTTAATTTTGTATTTAGATTAATATTTTCAAATCCAAGGTACTCAATCACACTTAGGATTCTTTGAGAGATTTCTGGGACGACCCCTGAGAAACTCATTTTGAACTTCAATTGGAATTCCTTTTCCTCTTGTTTAGATTCACCCTCATTCTTTGCTATTGAATTTAAGCTTGATGGATTCCTCTCATTTGAACCGATGAGAAGGAACATATCTTCATTATTCTTCTCGCCATTATTCCCTTGTATTCTTATTTACCTCTTATCTTAAACTCTGTCTCATTACATTAATTACCCATATCTTGTCATCCCTACTAGATGTACTTCGAAACCCTTGAATCTTCGTATCTTTTGCATGGGGAAGGCTAAGGAAGTGACATAAATCATGTAGCTCAGAGAAGACGTAACTGGTTATTATATGATGATCTAAAGGAAATCAAATGTGGAGTGTTCCATATGGAAACTTGAGATAGAAATGTGGTAAAGGTCTCGAATAGAATAAAGAGATGTATACTACCAATCTGGAAACAATCACATTTAGAGAAATTTTGGGGTTATGAGATAGTTTATAGGTGTATTCAAAACTAATGAGGATATCAGAGATCAACCTAGTTTTGAGAACTTAAAAAATCTTGGTTATTGATTCTGAGGAAAACTTTTACTCTGAGGCTATGTAGAAGGTTAGTAATAGAAAAGAGAAGTTAATTGTGTTTAATAAGGATATTAAACAAGATATTGCGAGGAAATGACTAGGTATAGAGAGAACACAAAGTTATGGAAGTTTAGAGCTTGTTGTGAAATATTTTTAGGAGAATAATATTCAAGGGTGTATGTCCAAGAAAATACGAAAGTTGATTTTATGATGGAAGATAAGTTTTGTAAGGCCTAGAGATTTAAATTAAATAATACGAGGAGAACAATTTGAACAAGTTCAAGGAATTCGTAAACGGAATTTAGAGGTTTTGGGTCAAAATTAAGACAAGGTTAAAGAACTTGGAAATTTAAATAAATGGTTAATGTTGATTCCTAAATGTGAGGGCTGTGCTTCAAGAGTGATGTTTGGAAATTGGGAATTGCCTACGGTAGTCATGGTAAGGGTTTAAGTAAAGGTTAAATTTTCATATGGAGACTGGTGAGGTAAAGATATGATTGGCAAGTTATGACCAGATGAACTTAAGAGTATCAGAAGCAGATGACTAACTCGATCTTCATTATTTTTGTGCATTAATTACCACCTCTTGAACTCCCATTTTCTAATTGAGATCTTTTGACATTCCTTATCATGACTTTGATATTCGGATGTAATACTAGCTGTTACCCTCCAACAAATCTTATATGCAAGACCTAGACGAGCTCACCTTCGTGTAGGTATATCATGTCCCACTAAAATCCGTCTTCTTGTACTCTATTTTCTTGATATGATTTTCTGGTCAACTGGCTAAACTATAACCTCTACCATTATACTAAATTTCTTCTTATTTCAATTAGAAATCCAGCCTTGACTCAATTCTTCCGACCCGACATGTGATGGTGTTCTGCTTGTTTCCTTAGATGCTTAACCTTGTACCTTATCTGATTACTTGACCCGTTGGTTAAGAACTTGGACTATGTAATTCCTTTCATCATTACCACCCTTATATCTAGTGTTGCTAAATTAGCCTTAGTTTTGCAAGCTTATCTATTTTCGAGCTTGGTCATGACATATTTTATTGGGTGGCCACCCACTAATATATTGTCTAATCAGAACCGGTACATGATGGTCTGATCAACCTATTGCACTTTGGTTTGCTTTTTTATGTATCAATCTACGAGAATGGAGACATAGTTAAACTTGACCCTAGAGTCTCATTCGCGACAGCCTTGACAATTCTTCTTGAAATCTTTCATCGCCTATGAACCTCGTATTAGTACTCAGTCGAATTAAATTTAATCATGACCTGAATCTCCATCATTGGATGCTCGTGCTCATACTTTGATTTCATTGATTTCCCTTCTTGTCCAAATCTCGTTTTATCCCAAAATTGATCAACTTAGATCGTGTCAAGACAAAAATCTATTTGTGATTTGTCGTGCCTAAATTTTCAATTTTTGCCATTTTATGGAATAGTAACCTTTTAATAATTTCTTAGTTGCTTGTTAATGATCAATTTTTATATAGGATGGTAGACAGCCCTACAACCTTGATGATTGTTGTCCCCTTACCTTCCCAATTAGGACACCCTAGATTGTTTGTGTGTTGATACCATAGTACTGTTTTGACCTAGAATGATTAGTATACCTAGGTGAGACTTCCAACTGCTACGGTATGCCCTGACCTTGTATACTATTCCTTCAAATTGCATGATTTAGATAAAAAAAAAATTTGACCTTGATTGTTGGGAAATAGGGACGTCACCCCATTAGTATCAGTTGTAGATATATATAGGTTAGTCCTTGATGTGGGGATATGTGTCTCTAAACATGTAGCTTATGAGATTTATGAGAGATTATAGTATCAGCCTTGATAGGATGTACTAGTCTTTTTGTGAGTATAAATGTGTTATGAGAGATAGGGGCCTATATGTCTTAGTAATGCATCGTTCCTATGGTAATAGAAGGTATTAATAGATGGTTAATAGGAAGATAATAGTTTGAGCATACCTATAGCCTATGATCAGTTCCTTTTCATCCTTAGTTAAGACCACTTTAAAATAGGTCCAGTCCCTTGGATATAGGTTCCAGTCCATATTTTATTGAAGTTCCATTACCGCCATACAGCAGAGCAGTATTGGAGGTATTCTTAGATTGACGCTTTTTAGATGTTCGTTTATTATTCCAGTGTTAGGAAGTGTTACCTTAGATATTGGGTATTAAAGGCTCTAAAAGGAGTACTATCGATCTTAAATTTCGAGGACAAAATTTTTCTAAGGTGGGTAGAGTTGTAGCACCCAGTTTCCCAAATGAGGGTAATTTTGAAATTTCGTATTTATAATTATTTTAATAATGATATTTAATTCATGATATGATTTTTGGTGATTTTAAATCATTTTAAAATTATTTAAATCAATGACTTGTGGTTTTGACGTTTTGCTAGTGAAACCCTAGAGACTGTTTGACCTAGAGCCTAACCATGTGATTATGATATTTTAATATCATTTTTGGCCTAAGAATATTTTTGCATTTGACCTCTTTGAATTATTTTGATATTATTTTATTATTTATGATATTGTTTTGGGGTTATTTGAGTCGTGTTCGAATTTCAACTCAATCCGACTTGAAACGGGGATCCGGGGGTAGTTTGACTCTAGTGGGACCTACACACTAGTTAGGCATGGCCCACATGATATTAAATTTAGTCCACATGATAGAAATATTTTAGTTAGAGGTTAGACTAATTATTATGGATAAGGTTAGTGTGATTAGAGACTTTAGAATGAGTAATTTAGCCCCAACCAATTAGCCATTTCCTAATACTCATAGAATAGGTTAGTGGGGGCATTTTGGACCTTACCATAATAGGACAAATAGCCCCATATGGCCAGCCACTTTGGGAGAGGATAGGCTCAAGTTCATTTCATTATTCTCATCCACACTCTCTCTCTTGTTCTTCCCCAAATTCCTAGAGAGCAATCCCTAGTAATTTCTCCACCAAATCCTTCCATTTCGCCACCAAATCTTCTTCTTTCCTTCTCCATTCTAGCCAAGGAGGAAGCTACCCAAGTTTGGGAGGATTCGGAGCTCGTTCGTGTCCTTTTGGAATCTCTACGTGTCGGTGTCGCTCCGGAAAGGCTTTTCTTCGATTCGATCTACCGGGAGGTATAAATCCCTTCTCCTTTTCATTTTCTCATACATATAGGTCTATTTTGAACCCATAGGAATGACCCCCATGGTTGTATCTCCATTTGTGTCCATTTTGTGTCCATTTGGAGGTCATAGGAGTGTCCTTTGTGTTGTGGTTGTGTCTATGTGGGAAAATCCCAAATTTGGACACACTATGTGTTGTTGTTATGTATGAATGAATTATTACATGTTTAATCTCATATTTTTGTATTGGAGATGTGTTCTATAGTGTCTCATATATATATATTAGTGTAGAGAGTGAGTTCTTGATATATTATGTTATATACTTGTGTTCTTTTGTCTCAAACTACCCAAATCCGTCATGATTTTTATCCACGTTTTTAATTTCAACCCTAACTTAGAAATGTCATAACTTCTAGCTCAAAGCTCGGTTTAATCTCCCGTTTTTTTTAAAAGAAGCGTATTGAAGTTATCTTTCCAAAAACATGTATTATTAGGCCTAATTCTTTCTGTAACTTTTTGGAGAATTATTTGAGTGTCAGCTGTGCGAAAGACAAACGCGTTCTCGGTGTTTTTGCGATTCCGGGAGTTTCCGGAAATGAAAACGCGATCCGTTTGAAGTTTCGAAAAGCTAACACATAGATCTATATCATACTTTAATCCTAGATTTTAATTCATGCTGAGATGGTACAGCATTGATTATTAGTAGGAGTTACTATTCGACATATGCATTTTGTGCACCCTTGTGTGTAATATAATGTTCTATTTGATTTTAACCCATATTAATGTATATACATTATGTAATTAAATAGAGAATGCAAGCATGAGTAAATAGTTAAATAAATGATGTATGAGGTATAAGTATCCTATCTAATGTAAGCATGTATAAGTATGGCTTGTAATGAATATGTAGGTTCCATAGTATGTAATGTATGGTGCATATAGTAGTGCAAGAGAATAAATGAATGATGAATGAATGCAAGAATGAATGTAATGTAATAATAGATGTAATGTATACAATATATAAGTTAATGAGATGTAATGGTCTATGTTAACACAAATCCTATATTACCTCATGTACCCCCTTACACTATGTTGACACTATCACACTTGACACTTTGTTCACTTACACTTTGACACTCTTTGATATGTATACACTATGTATGCCCATTTAACCCTCACTTGCCCCTTTGCCATGTTCACATACACACGCATAGCCTCTTCAATAAGTATTTATGAATATAGTTAACTTAGCTATGTATGTATATTATATATATGTTAGCATATTGTGTTGTAATATATAAGTTTATATAACCATTTGAAATGCCATGATTATAGACCTAATGTTGAATACCAATATATGCATGTGTATATATGTGTAGACATATATAGCTTAAAGTAATAGATTACCTAGTGTATATCCAATGTGAATTCTTGCATATTTGAGTATTGAATAATTGCATGCTATATAGAGTTGGGTGTATGTTGGCTTATATAGCCTTGTATTGATGTGTGCTTGCTAGAATAGTCTTGGTTAGGCCTAGTAAGACTTGCTGGGTTAGGACATGACCTAGTTTGACCTAGTTTGACTAGTACAGTTGACCAGAGTTGACCAAGGGTTGACTTTGGCCTAGTTTGACCTAGATTCATGTAGAATGTATTGTAGTGCTTTATATTACCCTTCTGGACATGTTGTGACTTGTGCTGTTCTAATTAGGAGCCATATACCTCTCCTCGGACAGTATTTTTACCTTGGACATTCAGATATCATGCGAGTACATTCTCTGATCATTTCATATCCTGCATTAGGAGTATATTTTCTGCTTTAGATTACTTTACATGATGCTGACACGTTGGAAACACGGATTAGTACTATACGGATCTTGTTGGGCGATGTTATCCCCTTAGCAGATACATCGGGTATTTCGTGTTCGTGTACTTTATCGTGAACATCGTGTACTCCTTGTATTTATGACTTTCGTGTACGAAACGTGTGAAATCGTGTATAATCATGTATTCACATGACCTTCGTGTACAATAACATAACTTAGCCAGATCCTTGTGTATTGATTGGGACGGGAGAGTAGAAGTGGTTATGTATTCAATCTTGTAGATTACTTGTGTACAACCTCTGTAGATTACTCGTGTATAACATCGTACCGTTTACATAGCCATCTTGTGCTCTGAATCACTAGATACTATCAGTTCTCTATATACTGTAGCTATTTATTTACAGTCTTTCCTGTTTATCATATTTCTTTAGTTTCTTGTATCTTACTCTCTAGCATGATTATATATCCTGACCTGCTATGATTTGTTGAGATGTACTGTGCTCGCTCCTGTCCTGACTGGACCCGTTGATAAATTTTACAGATGGCTTGGAGATTGCCTGCTAGCCTAGAGGAGACACAGTAGAGATTGCATAGATAGCTAGGGTTTTTGCTTATAGTTTATTTTCAGTCATCTTGAGTTGTATTTATGGATTACTGTATTTGAGTTTTGAGATGTATTCTGAGTTTGTATCTTAGACACTTAGACTTCTATCTGTTGTATCTCTTTTCGATTTTATGTTTTATCTATCTTCTTTTATGCTCTACCTTAGATGTGATTGAGTTTACATTCTGCTATGTCACCCCCATTCGGGGAGTATAAACTGTTTAGTCTTATACTGTTAGATGCATTGAGACCTAGGACAGCGTTCTACCGTCGACACTGCGGCGTAGGCTGGACGTACCCACTTCTCGTGCCCTAACTCTAGGGTGCGGGTCGTGACACGTTTTTAGTGGTGGCCCATGCAGGTCGAGATTCACATTAGTGCGATTTCGTAGTAGCGCAACGACTTAGTTGTACTACTACGAGCCTGCTATAGGATATATAAATTAAAGTGTTAGGATGAGAGGATACTCAATCACTGTTAGGATTCCATGAGAGATTCCTGGGATGACCATTGAGAATCTCATTTTGAATTCCGATTTAAACTCCTTTTCCTTGTTTTGATTCACCTTTTTCCTTGATTTGAATTTGATTTTGTGGATTCATTGTAGAACTTTGAATCCTGGTATTAGTTGATGATTTTGATAAAATTTTGTAGTTGTTGATTTAATTTTGTATTTAGATTAATATTTTCAAATCCAAGGTACTCAATCACACTTAGGATTCTTTGAGAGATTTCTGGGACGACCCCTGAGAAACTCATTTTGAACTTCAATTGGAATTCCTTTTCCTCTTGTTTGGATTCACCCTCATTCCTTGCTATTGAATTTAAGCTTGATGAGTTCCTCTCGTTTGAACCGATGAGAAGGAACATATCTTCATTATTCTTCTCGCCATTATTCCCTTGCATTCTTATTTACCTCTTATCTTAAACTCTGTCTCATTACATTAATTACCCATATCTTGTCATACCTACTAGATGTACTTCGAAACCCTTGAATCTTCGTATCTTTTGCATGGGGAAGGCTAAGGAAGTGACATAAATCATGTAGCTCAGAGAAGACGTAATTGGTTATTATATGATGATCTAAAGGAAATCAAATGTGGAGTGTTCCATATGGAAACTTGAGATAGAAATGTGGTAAAGGTCTCGAATAGAATAAAGAGATGTATACTACCAATCTGGAAATAATCACATTTAGAGAAATTTTGGGGTTATGAGATAGTTTATAGGTGTATTCAAAACTAATGAGGATATCAGAGGTCAACCTAGTTTTGAGAACTTAAAAAATCTTGGTTATTGATTCTGGGAAAAACTTTTACTCTGAGGCTATGTAGAAGGTTAGTAATATAAAAGAGAAGTTAATTGTGTTTAATAAGGATATTAAACAAGATATTGCGAGGAAATGACTAGGTATAGAGAGAACACAAAGTTATGGAAGTTTAGAGATTGTTGTGAAATATTTTTAGAAGAATAATATTCAAGGGTGTATGTCGAAGAAAATACGAAAGTTGATTTTATGATGGAAGATAAGTTTTGTAAGGCCTAGAGATTTAAATTAAATAATACGAGAAGAACAATTTGAACAAGTTCAAGAAATTCGTAAACGGAATTTAGAGGTTTTGGGTCAAAATTAAGACAAGGTGAAAGAACTTGGAAATTTAAATAAATGGTTAATGTTGATTCCTAAATGTGAGGGCTGTGCTTCAAGAGTGATGTTTGGAAATTGGGAATTGCCTACGGTAGTCATGGTAAGGGTTTAAGTAAAGGTTAAATTTTCATATGGAGACTGGTGAGGTAAAGATATGATTGGCAAGTTATGACCAGATGAACTTAAGAGTATCAGAAGCAGATGACTAACTCGATCTTCATTATTTTTGTGCATTAATTACCACCTCTTGAACTCCCATTTTCTAATTGAGATCTTTTGACATTCTTTATCATGACTTTGATATTCGGAATGTAATACTAGCTGTTACCCTCCAACAAATCTTATATGCAAGACCTAGACGAGCTCACCTTCGTGTAGGTATATCATGTCCCACTAAAACCCGTCTTCTTGTACTCTATTTTCTTGATATGATTTTCTGGTCAACTGGCTAAACTATAACCTCTACCATTATACTAAATTTCTTCTTATTTCAATTAGAAATCCAGCCTTGACTCAATTCTTTCGACCCGACATGTGATGGTGTTCTGCTTTTTTCCTTAGATGCTTAACCTTGTACCTTATCTGATTACTTGACCCGTTGGTTAAGAACTTGGACTATGTAATTCCTTTCATCATTACCATCCTTATATCTAGTGTTGCTAAATTAGCCTTAGTTTTGCAAGCTTATCTATTTTCGAGCTTGGTCATGACATATTTTATTGGGTGGCCACCCACTAACATATTGTCTAATCAGAACCGGTACATGATGGTCTGATCAACCTATTGCACTTTGGTTTACTTTTTCATGTATCAATCTACGAGAATGGAGACATAGTTAAACTTGACCCTAGAGTCTCATTCGCGACAGCCTTGACAATTCTTCTTGAAATCTTTCATCGCCTATGAACCTCGTATTAGTACTCAGTCGAATTAAATTTAATCATGACCTGAATCTCCATCATTGGATGCTCGTGCTCATACTTTGATTTCATTTATTTTCCTTCTTGTCCAAATCTCGTTTTATCCCGAAATTGATCAACTTAGATCGTGTCAAGACAAAAATCTATTTGTGATTTGTCGTGCCTAAATTTTTAATTTTTGCCATTTTCTGGAATAGTAACCTTTTAATAATTTCTTAGTTGCTTGTTAATGATCAATTTTTATATAGGATGGTAGACAGCCCCACAACCTTGATGATTGTTGTCCCCTTACCTTCCCAATTAGGACACCCTAGATTGTTTGTGTGTTGATACCATAGTACTATTTTGACCTAGAATGATTAGTGTACCTAGGTGAGACTTACAACTGCTACGGTATGCCCTGACCTTGTATACTATTCCTTCAAATTGCATGATTTAGATAAAAAAAATTTAGACCTTGATTGTTGGGAAATAGGGACGTCACCCCATTAGTATCAGTTGTAGATATATATAGGTTAGTCCTTGATGTGGGGATGTGTGTCTCTAAACATGTAGCTTATGAGATTTATGAGAGATTATAGTATCAGCCTTGATAGGATGTACTAGTCTTTTGGTGAGTATAAATGTGTTATGTGAGATAGGGGCCTATATGTCTTAGTAATGCATCGTTCCTATGGTAATAGAAGGTATTAATAGATGGTTAATAGGAAGATAATAGTTTGAGCATACCTATAGCCTATGATCAGTTCCTTTTTATCCTTAGTTAAGACCACTTTAAAATAGGTCCAGTCCCTTGGATATAGGTTCCAGTCCATATTTTATTGAAGTTCCATTACCGCCATACAGCAGAGCAGTATTGGAGGTATTCCTAGATTGACGCTTTTTAGATGTCCGTTTATTATTCCAGTGTTAGGAAGTGTTACCTTAGATATTGGGTATTAAAGGCTCTAAAAGGAGTACTATCGATCTTAAATTTCGAGGACGAAATTTTTCTAAGGTGGGTAGAGTTGTAGCACCCAGTTTCCCAAATGAGGGTAATTTTGAAATTTCGTATTTATAATTATTTTAATAATGATATTTAATTCATGATATGATTTTTGGTGATTTTAAATCATTTTAAAATTATTTAAATCAATGACTTGTGGCTTTGACGTTTTGCTAGTGAAACCCTAGAGACTGTTTGACCTAGAGCCTAACCATGTGATTATGATATTTTAATGTCATTTTTGGCCTAAGAATATTTTTGCATTTGACCTCTTTGAATTATTTTGATATTATTTTATTATTTATGATATTGTTTTGGGATTATTTGAGTCGTGTTCGAATTTCAACTCAATCCGACTTGAAACGGAGATCCGGGGGTAGTTTGACTCTAGTGGGACCCACGCACTAGTTAGACATGGCCCACATGATATTAAATTTAGTCCACATGATAGAAATATTTTAGTTAGAGGTTAGACTAATTATTATGGATAAGGTTAGTGTGATTAGAGACTTTAGAATGACTAATTTAGCCCAACCAATTAGCCCTTTCCTAATACTCATAGAATAGGTTAGTAGGGGCATTTTGGACCTTACCATAATAGGACAAATAGCCCCATATGGACAGCCACTTTGGGAGAGGATAGCTCAAGTTCATTTCATTATTCTCATCCACACTCTCTCTCTTGTTCTTCCCCAAATTCCTAGAGAGCAATCTCTAGCAATTTCTCCACCAAATCCTTCCATTTCGCCACCAAATCTTCTTCTTTCCTTCTCCATTCTAGCCAAGGAGGAAGCTACCCAAGTTTGGGAGGATTCGGAGCTCGTTCGTGTCCTTTTGGAATCTCTACGTGTCGGTGTCACTCCGGGAAGGCTTTTCTTCGATTCGATCTACCGGGAGGTATAAATCCCTTCTCCTTTTCATTTTCTCATACATATAGGTCTATTTTGAACCCATAGGAATGACCCCCATGGTTGTATCTCCATTTGTGTCCATTTCGTGTCCATTTGGAGGTCATAGGAGTGTCCTTTGTGTTGTGGTTGTGTCCATGTGGGAAAATCCCAAATTTGGACACACTATGTGTTGTTGTTATGTATGAATGAATTATTACATGTTTAATCTCATATTTTTGTATTGGAGATGTGTTCTATAGTGTCTCATATATATATATTAGTGTAGAGAGTGAGTTCTTGATATATTATGTTATATACTTGTGTTCTTTTGTCTCAAACTACCCAAATCCGTCATGATTTTTATCCACGTTTTTAATTTCAGCCCTAACTTAGAAATGTCATAACTTCTAGCTCAAAGCTCGGTTTAATCTTCCGTTTTTTTTAAAAGAAGCGTATTGAAGTTAGCTTTCCAAAAACATGTATTAATAGGCCTAATTCTTTCTGTAACTTTTTGGAGAATTATTTGAGTGTCAGCTGTGCGAAAGACAAACGCGTTCTCGGTGTTTTCGCGATTCCGGGAGTTTTCGGAAACGAAAACGCGATCCGTTTGAAGTTTCAAAAAGCTAACACATAGATCTATATCATACTTTAATCCTAGATTTTAATTCATGCTTAGATGGTACAGTATTGATTATTAGTAGGAGTTACTATTCGGCATATGCATTTTGTGCACCCTTGTGTGTAATATAATGTTCTATTTGATTTTAACCCATATTAATGTATATACATTATGTAATTAAATAGAGAATGCAAGCATGAGTAAATAGTTAAATAAATGATGTATGAGGTGTAAGTATCCTATCTAATGTAAGCATGTATAAGTATGGCTTGTAATGAATATGTAGGTTCCATAGTATGTAATGTATGGTGCATATAGTAGTGCAAGAGAATAAATGAATGATGAATGAATGCAAGAATGAATGTAATGTAATAATAGATGTAATGTATACAATATATAAGTTAATGAGATGTAATGTTCTATGTTAACACAAATCCTATATTACCTCATGTACCCCCTTACACTATGTTGACACTATCACACTTGACACTTTGTTCACTTACACTTTGACACTCTTTGATATGTATACACTATGTATGCCCATTTAACCCTCACTTGCCCCTTTGCCATGTTCACATACACACACATAGCCTCTTAAATAAGTATTTATGAATATAGTTAACTTAGCTATGTATGTATATTATATCTATGTTAGCATATTGTGTTGTAATATATAAGTTTATATAACCATTTGAAATGCCATGATTATAGACCTAATGTTGAATACCAATATATGCATGTGTATATATGTGTAGACATATATAGCTTAAAGTAATAGATTATCTAGTGTATATCCAATGTGAATTCTTGCCTATTTGAGTATTGAATAATTGCATGCTATATAGAGTTGGGTGTATGTTGGCTTATATAGCCTTGTATTGATGTGTGCTTGCTAGAATAGTCTTGGTTAGGCCTAGTAAGACTTGCTGGGTTAGGACATGACCTAGTTTGACCTAGTTTGACTAGTACAGTTGACCAGAGTTGACCAAGGGTTAACTTTGGCCTAGTTTGACCTAGATTCATGTAGAATGCATTGTAGTGCTTTATATTACCCTTCTGGACATGTTGTGACTTGTGCTGTTCTAATTAGGAGCCAGATACCTCTCCTCGGACAGTATCTTTATCTTGGACATTCAGATATCAGGCGAGTACATTCTCTGATCATTTCATATCCTGCATTAGGAGTATATTTCCTGCTTTAGATTACTTTACATGATGCTGACACGTTGGAAACACGGATTAGTACTATATGGATCTTGTTGGGCGATGTTATCCCCTTAGCAGATACATCGGGTATTTCGTGTTCGTGTACTTTATCGTGAACATCGTGTACTCCTTGTATTTATGACTTTCGTGTATGAAACGTGTGAAATCGTGTATAATCATGTATTCACATGACCTTCGTGTACAATAACATAACTTAGCCAGATCCTTGTGTATTGATTGGGGCGGGGGAGTAGAAGTGGTTATGTATTCAATCTTGTAGATTACTCGTGTACAACCTTTGTAGATTACTCGTGTATAACATCGTACCGTTTACATAACCATCTTGTGCTCTGAATCACTAGATACTATCAGTTCTCTATATACTGTAGCTATTTATTTACAGTCTTTCCTGTTTATCATATTTCTTCTGTTTTTTGTATCTTACTCTCTAGCAGATTATATATCCTGACCTGCTATGATTTGTTGAGATATACTGTGCTCGCTCCTGTCCTGACTGGACCCGTTGATAAATTTTACAGATGGCTTGGAGATTGCCTGCTAGCCTAGAGGAGACACAGTAGAGATTGCATAGATAGCTAGGGTTTTTGCTTATAGTTTATTTTCAGTCATCTTGAGTTGTATTTATGGATTACTGTATTTGAGTTTTGAGATGTATTCTGAGTTTGTATCTTAGACACTTAGATTTCTATCTGTTGTATCTCTTTTCGATTTCATGTTTTATCTATCTTCCTTTATGCTCTACCTTAGATGTGATTGAGTTTACATTCTGCTATGTCACCCCCATTCGGGGAGTATAAACTGTTTAGTCTTATACTGTTAGATGCATTGAGACCTAGGACAGCGTTCTACCGTCGACACTGCGGCGTAGGCTGGACGTACCCACTTTTCGTGCCCTAACTCTAGGGTGCGGGTCGTGACACCAGTAATTAATGTAGAGGAGAGAGCACGTTCTAAATCTGAAGTATCTTGGCTTTCTAGCAATTTCCAAGTATATATAGACAAATGTCCACTGCAGCTTTCAAAAGCTACAAAATTTGACTAAAGTCAAAATGTAGCACTCGAAACCTTTCCCGCTGGGGATGCTCTAAGGCTCATCCCAATTTTTAGATTTTAGATTCAGATTGTAGTAGTCTATTATGTAGAATAGTAAGATTCAATTGGAGTTACATGATAGTTTTGTCCTAGCCACATGAGCTATAGCTTGGACCTCAAAATTTCTACATTCAGAACGTAGGAATAGTAACCCCCAATTTCTAGATTCTAGATTCTATATTATTTATAAAAAATATATTATTTATAAAAAAATAAGAATGACATCTTTATCTATATAAATTCATCTCATTTAGGCCTAAAGATTTATTTGTTTACTATTCTCATACAAATCCAACACGTTCTACGTTTATTTTTATTTTTCATTACAAATATGGGTCTCAAAATGTGTTTCTGAGCTCCGTCTACTATTGATGTTCTAACAACAACAAAAATTTCTACCCCCAGATTTTTGGATCAGCTATTTGAATCATTTATCTCAATCACCTACGCTGAGTGATTGTTAATTTGGATAGCGGAAGATTAACATGAGGTAAGAAAGTGGACACGTATTTGAGAAAAGGAAGACAAAAAGTACATAAAACTCCACACACACATATGTGTGTGTAGTTTTGTGTACTTTTGTCCTATTTATTCTCAAATGCGTGTGTGGACACAGGTTAAACTAGAGGATAATTAATAAGCTTCTAAATAATTATTTACTTATTATTAAAAATATATTTTAGAAAATAATTAATAATAATATATTTAATAATCTATACTATTGTATAATTATAAAGTGCAGCTTCACCGTGAAACTTTTCTTTTCAAACATTCTATTTTGGTCCCTCCTAGACAAGAAATATTAGTTAATAAATGTTACTATCTAATAAATATCTAATTTATGTTCTAATCTAATATAGGTAATAATTTAAATTTCAAATAAAATTCAAGTAACATTTTATTAATATTCTTTTGGATTGATTTTAACTTATAGATTAAATTGAATTTGATTTAAAATATTAAAAGATAGTATGTTGGATTTAATCTCATTCAACAGGTTAAATATTAATCGTATAAGGACCCCTTCTTTTTACCATAAATGAATAAATGACATTTTTATCCCTAAGTAATTATATTTTAAGTGTGAAAGTGTTACACTAAAAGTTAATAATATTCCTACTATTTGGGTTATATATTAGAATAGCTATAAGCCTATGCATAAGTTCTTTTTTGGTCTTGTGGTTAGTTAGAGGGAATTAATATTTCTTACATAAAGGTTAGGGTTCCTGCTATGCAAGTCTCATTTGTTTATTCTAAAAGTTTTAACTGGGTTTTGATCGGGTCGGTCTAGAGCCGGGGTTTCGGACTGCCTGACCTACTTCACATCTTGACATAACTTAGAGAAAAAATAACTTAAAATTTACATTGCTCGTATATGTAGAAGCATGGAAAAATTATAAATTACCGCAGAGCCATGAAGCGCAGCTTCTACACAAATTGTTATAGACGCTGAACAGGTGCAGCCAAAGACAAAACAAAATTCAAGCGTAATAAAAAAGCGCAAAAGAAGATTCTTTATTAATAATCATGATTACAATACAGTGGAAGTCTATTACAGATTTTTCATGTTCATGCTTACATAAATAAGCTATCTACTTACTTAGCATACAATGTATGCCAAGAAAAGCGCAACATATAGTGTAAGCATACAAAAGCGCATCAGACAAAAGTGTAACATACAAAAGCGCAACATACAAAAGCGTAGCATACAATGTATGCCAAGAAAAGCGCATTTTCTCGGTGCACCTACAATGTAGGCCAAGAAAAGCGTCTTTTTTCGGTACAGCTCCTAGTTGCTGACTGAACAGAGCTCGAAATGGCAATCAATTCAAGACCATGTATTCAACATCTTGGCACTCGACATTGTCTCGGGGCAAAACACAGCGAGCACGCTGCATGCATAGGGACAACTCCGCTGATAGTGAGCTGAGTTCATCTCAAAATTTCCTTCATCAAATTTGCCACTTCTTTGAACAGAGAGTTCTACAATCCTAGCCTACGATTGGCACAAGTTCTGCCAAATGCACCTAAAAGAAGAATCACAGTCATCGGGTACAGCATTAGCTTCAACATGAAGTGGGGAAGAGGGGTACACGAATGAGTTGTGCCCTAAAAACACCCATATTTATAGGCTATGTGTGGTCAAACCCATGCGCCAAGTGGTAGTCAGTCAAAGCCTTAGAGTTAATTGGATGAACCTCGTATTCATGACAATGAATCTCATTTAATGGTACTTTTGACTAAGTCCTTAGTCAGAATCATCACTTCTCAAGACCCACGCAGCGACAGAAATTAAGGAGTTTGACCCAAATAACTCCAAAAGCGCATCCTTGAAAGCACAGCCTAAAAGAACATAAGAATCCCCAAAAGGCTCAGCTTCTGCAAAGCGCAGCCTCCTGGAGCCTTGCCTCAAAAGCGCATCCTTGCAAGCACCCCAAGCTGTCATTTTGACATTTATGATACGACTGACACAAATGTCAGAAGACAACTATCAGTTGTCAATTGTCAAATAGCCAGATGTCATATATCAGTTGTCAAGTACTCGCCATCGATTCAGTCGAAAGCACGACCTTCAACGCGCCTAAAAGCGCGACCACTCTGGTGTTCCAAAGCACAACTTCTATAGCATAGCTCAAAAGTGAAGCCTTCACAACGCCTAGAAGCACAGCTCTCGTAGCATCCTCAAAGTGCAGCCCTTGTTGAAGGATGTCACGTGGCAAACTAAGGGCGCAGTATATCTCAAATACGATCAAACCTATTATGTTTTAGCATAACGAGATATTTGAGCAATATGCACATGCCACGTGTGATTTGACTTAGTCATGCTTATGAACGGGTGCCAACCATCCAAGATCTCAGCAACAAACATATTCCATCAACCGTCAAGTAGTAGCTCGTCCGCAGCCCAACAGTGTAGTTATAACAGATTCAGTTCAAACTTCGTGCGCGCAACGCTTCTACGCGCCAAAAACCTATGCGCACATCACATATGCTTGCATGGGTGGTTCATTCTACCAGCCTATGAATAGAAGAAGTCTTCCTTCATTTTGGATCTTCGACTTCATCTTGATTGGCAACTGCGGATTATCCACACACAGGCATCCAGAGAGTCAGCAAGTTCTTCTCGTCGTTAGATCGTCAACAGAGTAAAGGAACCACTACAATATTCGAACTCTATCGTCACACTTTTTCAGAATCAACTTGTACTTAGATCTTCTGTTTAGGAGTTCTTTTGTACTCTTCTCGTTCGACTAATACAAAAAGTTCGTATAACTTTTGTCCATGGCGAACAAACTGACGACTCTGCTGGGGACTTCCTTCTCCTCTTACGGGAAAGTAGTGATGCAATCTGACAATAACCTCCTCGAGTCCTCTTAAAAGATGCTGGTTGTACATTTTGACCAACAAACTTTTTTGAACTTGCTCTCTAAAGACAACGTGAGTCCCTCGAAACGGCTAGCAAAGCCGAAGAAGGCTCACAACACCTGGGTGCCCAAGACCATTGTGCCAAGTAGCAAGGCTGAAGAGGACGAGCCCCAAATGTCCCAAGACTTGGGCACATTCAAAGGGCCAAACGAACTCTGACTGTCGCTCTTCAGTCAGCCCAAGAATCTGGTAAACGCAACGTAGATTGCCTTCCCTAACCTGTGCGTCCCCAGTCGAGGACGCAGTGCAAAAGGAAAGGCGCAGCATCCCTCATGCACATCGAGCCTAAAGTACAAGAAAGATCTTCTATCTTTTACAGGATTACTTGCCTACACGGCAAGGCAAATTTGGATTTTTAGTACTACGCGTCGTTGAGGGCTAGTATGAAGAAGTCTAAGGCAGCACGCGCTATGCGCGCTCAACGTGCTACACCACTAACAAGTCAGAAGCATGCATTGGCAGTAATGTGCGTAGCTGATGGCAAGCTGTACAGAACTGATTCAGGTTCTCCTACGTGTCGAATGAGTCACTTCTCAAAGTTCCTCTATAACTTGGATGCATCTCATGCACAGGAACCAAGACAGGGGCAAACATTGTGATGACAAACTCATGCGCCCAGCTCGGTTGTACGTGCGAAGTGGGTTTGTCTCACAAACAGTCTTCTACTCATGACCTAAGCATGTCTCATGCTCAGGAATTGGGTCGGAGGGGTGCATCCGTCACATCTACACCTATGCGTCCAGCTCGACTGCAAGCATTAAGTGGGAGTAAATGTGAATATCTCTTCACATGACTTGCATAATGTGATTACTCACAAATGCAAGACAAGAGAGACCACTGTTACGCACAATATGCCTACTCCAGGATATATTGCGCTAACAATATTATCAACAGCTGTTGTAACCAGACAGCAACATCTTCATCACCAAGAGAGCCTATTTTCCAACGACTGTAGCCAGTAGCACCTGTCCGACAACGTCTCAAAAAGAGTGTGTTGAAACAAGACGAACTTCATGTTGCCTCGTGTCATGCTACCTGGAACTCGCCTTCCCTAAAGAAGAGTTCCAAGAACCCTCATGTCTTGGCAAGTACGTCAAAAGGTCGACCCGGAGGCAACAAGCTAACAAGTGTAACCCCTCTTCCCAAAATTTTGAAGAATATATTTTATCATTTATTGACTTAAATAGTGATTTTAGGAATTTTATAAATTTTTTAATTAAATAGTTATTATGATAGAAGGCTTTAGTCATGGTTAAGATTTGGAGTACAAGATGACTAGGAATTATGGCACGGAGAGTATAGTCAAGTGCTTTGACTAGTACTTTAGCCAGGGTAGGGGAGGCCGAGCCAAAGGTGTGTTCTAACTAGGAAAACAAGTCAAAGTTGTGACTTGAACCCTATAAATAATTTATTTATTTATTGAGATTATGACTTTTAGGAGACCCGGTTAGACCGAACTAGCCCGGACTTGACCCGAACCCAACCCAAGTCCATGTAGTCATGTGGTGTGTCCAAAGATGTCCGTATCGATATATTACATGTGTGTATATCATATGTTATCTTAGTGTCCTACAATATATATTTTCTAAGTAATTGTATATCTACACACACACACACACACACACACACACACACAAAGATATATATATATATATATATATATATATATATATATATATATATATATATATATATATATATATATATATATTAATGTTTTGATATTAAGTAATTATTTAAAAGATAAATAACTTCCTTAGTTATTTTCGTACATTTTGAAAAAATTTAGACTATACCTATATTTGTATTTACACATATTATTGATTGTTCTTATTTTGATATCATTATAAATGTTATTAATATTGTTATTATAAATATTATAAAAATATCTTTATTTTTGTGGTTGTCTTGTGTTCCTAGGAAACAAATATTATTTGTATGTACATATTTTGGATATAAAAATCCTACACTAGAAAATGTGTTATTAAGATTTTATTAGGTTTTAGTATTTACACATGTATAGATATAAATACGTATGTATAGAAATATTATTATTATTATTATTATTATTATTATTATTATTATTATTATTATTATTATTATTATTATTATTATTATTATTACTATTATTATTATTAATATAGTTGTGTATATCTCGGTTTTCTCTCACTAAAGATTACACTATTTTTGTATATGAATACTGTTACACCAACTATTAGTATTATTAATTATCATTTGTCACTATTAATATAGTTATTCTTATATATATGTATTACATATTTTAGTAAAAGTAGTTGGTAACATAATTATTAAATTTGGCTATGCCTATATTGATTTGAAAACCTAGTTTTTAAACCCTAAAAATATATTATGAATTATTGGATCTATTTAAACTAAATAGAACTATTATTATTATTATTATTATTATTATTATTATTATTATAATTATATATATATATATATATATATATATATATATATATATATATATATATATATAATTATATTTGTATTTATCTATATATATAGATATAAAAGAAAAGAAAAGAAAAAGAAAGAGAGAAAAAAACCTACGGTTCACCGCCCCCTCCCCAAAGAAACCCGATCCAAAGGGAACCGCCCCTGTTGTATATATATAACGAAAGAGAGAAAGAGGGAGAGAAGTTCGTGGAAACCCTAACCCTACTAACACCCCCGCGCCATCCCAGGCGACCCTGACTTCCCAGCGCCACTATGCGCGCCTGCGCACCGCCGGCGGCCGGCCAAATTGCCGCAGGCCGCGTGGGCACAACTGTACGACATCAAGGCACATCAGCAGTTAGTTGCAGCAACGCCTACTTCATATCTACGGTTCTCCCTCCACGTTTATCCGTTTTGCGAACGGATTTCTCTGGTACGTAGACAACCTATACGCCTTCATCTCCCTTCAACTAGTTTAATTTATTTCGCTTTGTGTGCGACGAAAATCGAGTTCCAAAATGGAGAAAAAAACCTCGATATTTGGGTGTTAGAAACTGTCATAACGTCCCCTGTTTGCGGTCGATTTGTGACCAGGATGTCCCAAATTTTGGAAAACCACTTGAACAATGTTTTAGACAACCTAAATGGATTTAAAACCCATAAATCATTTTAAATTATTTTGTTGTGTTTTACAAGATAATCTGGACAAAAAATTAGGAAAAACTACAAAAAACTGTTTTAAAAAAAGGAAAATCTTTTGATACGGCGTACGTCCCGACAAACCGAGAGATTGGTCGCAACCCATGAGCATCGAAAGACACGTATGGATGTTGTCGACATGTGGGATTCGACAGAACTCGATTTCGTTGTGCGTGTGCGACCAAATCGAAACGTATCCGTCGAAATATCCCATATCGGTCCCTTTGCAAACTAGCTTATAACTTCGTGTGCGTTCATCATCTCAAGAAGGAACTTATGCCAACAAGACCATATCATTTTTATGGTCATATATGCCAAATTTGGTCCGATTCTGAGAAGGTCGACCAGAATGCTATTTTGGCGGGCCCGCGATCCGATCCAACGGACAAATTTATGCACGGCCCACCGAAGTCCAACTTTGGACATACGATTGGGTTCGTATCGTCAAACCGAACCTGTAGACATATAGTTTGATGAATTTAGAGACCGTAGGCATTGGTACGCTTTTTACTGCAGCCAGCCGCGCACTGGTGAGACAGGACCCCTAAGTTGAAGTAATTTTATGTATACGTGGGTTGTCGAATATTATTATAACTATGACCTAATTGCCCTATTTTGATTTTTGAGTTGTATATTAATGTTGGTAGAGCTAATAGAATATTTGATGCAATATCATACTTGAGTCATAAAACCAAGGGTTACTGTAGCCAGATGTATACTTGCGAGGCATGGATTCTCGGTAAAACGACTTCAGATATGCATATGGTTTTTGAATGCCATAGAGGCTACATCTTTTATTGGCATATGACTATTGATTTTTTATGACCCGCAAAAATTTTGCACTCTCACTCCAAACTGATTTGATATACTATTATCGTATTATAAATAAACCTTGTAGTTCTTCCCTTATTATCTTTCTTTTTTTCCTTCTATTCGTCGAGTCGTCATTTGGCTACTCCTCATTTAAAACCTATTAGTAGATTTTAATTCTATTTCACTAGATTCATAATTGTATCTAGATTATGATTCTATGACCATGTCTACATAATTGATCGTGCTAAAATAATTTCGATTTGGATCACCCTTACGACTTTGATCGCAACTAGACTATTTTGATTATATTCCGATCGAGTCAATTCGCATTTTTCTAGATTCTGGCTCGGTAATCGTGTCTGTAATTTTTTTGCCTGAATAGTTAATCGAGTTAATCGTGCCAAACAAAAAAAAATTCTAATCGTTCCGAAATGACTTTGATGATGACTAAATTATTTGGCTGTAATCATAATTGTGCCTATACTTGAACTCAACTATTGCTAATGTTTTTATTTCTATTCCACTATGATCATGACTATTTTGATCTTGTTTATGCTCGTGCTAACTTTTTTCTAAATTTTGATCATGCTCGGATGACTTGCCTGATTAACCTTGATCATGACTACATCTTAGATGTATCCAAGTGATTTTAACCATGTTAAGACTGTGTCTAAATTTTGGCCATGCCTATATAATTCCAACAGTAGTTAATTGTGCCTAATGACCTTTTCTTTTAACTAACTATATTTCGATTATATCCTTGACCATGGTGACTAGTCCCTTTGGACTATATTTTATTCGTGCCTAAACGATCAATCGTGCGAAACCAAAATTCTTTGATCATCCTTAAATAAATTTGATCGTGACTCAATCATAATATATTTTGATCGTGCCAAATTATATTTTTCTTTTGTTTATTTTGATTTTATTCGCAATTATGCGTGACTAATTTGATCAAAAATTATATCATTCTCTTGAATATATCAATTATCGTCCTTATTCATATCGATTGAAATTTCATTTCTTGATTATATTCTTAGTTGTACCTAATCGTGCCCTTTGAAATTTTGAGGAAATTGTTTTTCTAAGGTGGGTATTTGTAAGCCCACTTTTCGATTCGCAAACCCTTTTTTTTAACTATTTATTTTATTTGAACATCATAGACATGCTTTCTCTTGAAACGATTAAAGATTATTTTGCTATTATTTTTTTATTCAAAACCTAATTTAAATTTATAGTTTGGAAATACTATTTAATTTTTCTAAAAACATATGTTCTCAAATTTTTGGAATTATAAAATATATTGTTCAAATTTTGGTTTCCAAAATAGTTGTAAAAGTTTTCATTTATATTTAGATAAGATTTTGATAAAAAGGTATATATATATATATATATATATATATATATATATATATATATATATATATATATTATTTTTTTTCTCATATATATATATATATATATATATATATATATATATATATATATATATATATATATATATATATATATATATATATATATATATATATATATATATGAGATTATCTTGATGATATCGTTATATTTAAATTACTAGGATGACTTATTATTTAAAAATAAGATTTGAGTTATAATAATATGATTTAAATTATTTGATAGAAGCTAATAATTTTAATTCTACCTTGTTATCTTTTGTTCAATGCTTCCCTTTTATTTTCTTGTCTATTCTATTTAAATTCGAGGACGAATTTATTTCTAAGTTGGGTAGATTTGTAACCCCTCTTTCCAAAATTTTGAAGAATATATTTTATTATTTATTGACATAAATAGTGATTTTGGAAATTTATAAATATTTTAATTAAATAGTTATTATGATAGAAGGCTTTAGTCATGGTTAAGATTTGGAGTACAAGATGACTAGAAATTATGGCACAGAGAGTGTAGTTAAGTGCTTTGACTAGTATTTTAGCCTGGATAGGGGAGGCCGAGCCATAAGGGTGTTCTAACTAAGAAAATAAGTCAAAGTTGTGACTTGAACCCTATAAATGATTTATTTATTGAGATTATGACTTTTAGAAGACTCAGTTAGACAGAACTAGCCCGGACTTGAACCGAACCCAACCCAGGCCCATGCAGCCATGTGGTGTGTCCAAAGAAGTTTGTATCGATATATTACATATGTGTATATCGTATGTTATCTTAATGTCCTACAATATATATTTTTCTAAGTACTTGTGCGTGTGTGTGTATATATATATATATATATATATATATATATATATATATATATATATATATATATATATATATATATATATATATATATATATATATATATATTTGGTGTCCGGTCATCCTCGAACAAGTCCATGGCCACTGCCACCCAGCCATCTTATGCGGGAGGGGGGACTCGATCCCGGGTCTCCCGGCCGAGATCCCCCTCCTGATATATATATATATATATATATATATATATATATATATATATATATATATATATATATATATATATATATATATATATTAGTGTTTTGATATTAAGTAATTATTTAAAAGATAAATACCTTCCTTAGTTATTCTCGTACATTTTGGAAAATTTTAGACTATACCTATATTTGTATTTACACCTATTATTGATTGTTCTTATTTTGATATCATTATAAATTTTATTAATATTGTTATTATAAATGTTATAAAAATATCTTTATTTTTGTGGTTGTCTTGTGTTCCTAGGAAACAAATATTATTTGTATGTACATATTTTGTATATAAAAATCCTACACTAGAAAATGTGTTATTAAGATTTTATTAGGTTTTAGTATTTACACATGTATAGATATAAATACGTAATATTATTAGTATTATTAATGTAGTTTTGTATATCTCGATTTCCTCTCACTAAAGATTACACTATTTTTGTATATGAGTACTGTTACACCAACTATTAGTATTATTAATTATTATTTGTCACTATTATTAGTATAACTATATATGTATTAAATATTTTAGTAAAATTAGTTGGTAACATAATTATTAAATTTGGCTAGGCCTACATTGATTTGAAAACCTAGTTTTTAAACCCTAAAAATATATTATGAATTATTGGATCTATTTAAACTAAATAAAACTATTATATATATATATAACTATTATATTTATATATATATTATATATATATATATATATATATATATATATATATATATATATATATATATATATATATATATATATATATATATATATATATATATATATAAACAAAGGAGAGATCCCCCAATCCCTAGAAATTCCAAATCCGACGACAATGGCGAGATCCCTTGCGAGACCGTCTTCCGAGAGCGTAACCATAACACTAGAGGAGACCTCCCCTTCCCCTCCGGCCTCCACCGCCGTCGAGACTCTAGTCCTCTGGCTGAAGAGGAGGGCGAACAAGAAGGTGACGTGGAAGGAGGGGACGGTCGACAATGAGTTCCTTAATCGGAGGGGCTCCAAGAGCTGCTGCATATTCCACAAGGAGAAGCCCTTTGACGAGGATGACATCGACGACGACAGCGGCGACGACGACTACGACCACTACCACGGGGGAGGATCGGACGACGGGGCCGGGCCGAGCGGGTGCTGCTCTCGGCCGTCGGATTGATCTGACGAATGTAGGATTCTCAAGACTTTGAGATGGCCGCCGTTGAAGGTGACAGTCTTCTGTAATGTGAATACATAGTCGAAAATTCTTTTTTTTTGGTTAAACCAAGAAAAACTTCTCAAGTGATTTTTGATGGGACCAAATATGTCATTTTGGTTGGAAGAAGTACTGTTTTGATCTTGCTAATAGGAAAGACCAATTCATTCACTTCATATTGTATAAGATATTACTGTGCAAACCGTTTTGTCAATATATATATATATATATATATATATATATATATATATAAGAAAAGAAAAGAAAAAGAAAGAGAAAAAAAAGAAAGAAAGCCCTACGGGTGAACAGTGCCCCCACACTGTTCATCGCCCCCTCCCCAAAGAAACCCGACCCAAAGGGAACCACCCTTGTTGTATACATATAACGCGAGAGTGAGAGAGAGAGGGAGAAAAATTCATGCAAACCCTAATCCTACGCACACCCCCGCGCCACCCTAGGCGACCGTGACAACCCAGCGCCACCACACGCGCCTGCACTCCGCCGATAGTCGGCCAAGTTGCTGCAGGCCGCGTGGGCACAGCCGCACGACAGCAAGGCGCATCAGCAGTTAGCAACAGCAACACCAACTTCACGTCTACAGTTCTCCTTCCACGTTTATCCGTTTTACGAACGAATTTCTCCAGTACGTAGACAACCTATACGCCTTCATCTCCCTTCATTTAGTTTAACTTATTTTGCTTTGTGTGCGATGAAAATCGAGTTCTAAAACGGAGAAAAAACTCGATATTTGGGCGTTAGAAACTGTCCCAACGTCTCCTGTTTGCGGTCGATTTGTGACCAAGATGTCACAAATTTTGGAAAACCACTTGAAAAATATTTTAGACAACCTAAACGGATTTAAAACCCAAAAATTACTTTAAATTATTTTGCTGTGTTTTGCAAGATAATTTGGACAAAAAATTAGGAAAAATGACGAAAAAACTGTTTCCGAAAAATAGAAAATCTCCCGATACAACGTATGCTCCGACAAACCGGGCGACATGGTCGTAACCCATGAGCAACAAAAGACGTGTATGGATGTTGTCTATGTGTGGAATTCGACGAAACTCGATTTTGTTGTGCATGCACGACAAAATCGAAGCATATCCGTCGAAATACCTAATATCAACCCCTTTGCAAAGTAGCTCATTACTTCGTACATGTTCGTCATCTTGAGACAAAACTTACACAAACAGGACCGTATCATTGTTCTGGTCATGTATGCCAAGTTTGGTCCAATTCTGAGAATGTCGACCGGAACACTATTTTGGTGGGCCCGCGATCCGATCCAACGGGCGAATTTGTGCACGGACCACCGAAATCTAATTTTGGACATACGGTTGGCTCATATTGTCAAATTGGACCCATAGATATATAGTTTGATGACTTTAGAGACCATAGGTTTTGGCACACTTTTCGGTGCAAAGCGGGTCCAACGACGGATATCGTTTTGACCTAAAATTACGATTTTACCCCTGTGTCGAGAATTGGACTTTTGGGTAGGCATTCTTAGACATTTTTTTATACCAAACACATTGGTAATGTCTGTTTCAGCATCCGGAGACTGTTGTACGAGTTTGACTTTTGTGGCTCACGGAGTGGTTTGTATTATCGGTTTCACCAGCAAGGACCTCAGGCGAGTATATTTCTGATAGTTTTATATTTGATAACTTCTATGATTCATGTATTTAGTAGCATTTTACATTGATTTTCTGTTGATTCTCGACACGATGGTTACACGAGGTGGTAGTTATAGATTCTTGACATGTTGTTCGTGACCAATGTATTACCGTATTTGTGACCTATTTGAATCCATGAGTACTAGTCGGACGAAAAAAATACATTAGTAGACATATAAATTTATCCAGAAACATCTCATTTGTCTATTCGTGTCTAATAGCAGTCGCACACTTCACGTACGGGGTGCCAGATTTATCCTTAGCCGTTTACATATCGAAAGTGTAATTCAACTCACTATATAGGTGTAGTTTCTGGTTCTCCTTTATACATTGCTAGTTACATGCCTTATCAACTTTAGTTCTCATTTGTCATTGTCACCATGCTCATTTACTTTTACTTTCAGTTTCATGATTCCATGCTTGTCTCCTCACCATGTTTTTCATTACTATTTACTGTTTTATAGACTTTGTCAATGATTGAATCTGCTGTTAGAATGTACTCGTTCCATTCCTGACTGTAAACCAACATTTTTCAGGTTATCGCGACAACTCTTAGCATTGGGGAGGCATGGGTATGCTGAGGTCAACCTAGAAGATTGGTTAGTTAGATTAGTGGTTTTATTTTTTTTCTGTGAGGCATTGCACTTGGATTAAATATAAACTTTAAAATGTTGTAAAATAATTTAGATGTTGTGAATGAGAAATAATAATTGTCTTATGAGCATTTTGTTTTATTATGGCCTGGTTAGTGTTCTACCACCGACACTGCGGTGTAGGCTAGCTTGGACACGCACTCGCATCCGAAAAGGGAGAAAAATGGGTGCGGGTCGTGACACAGTGCCCAGTACGGGTGTGTTCCGACACACCCGGTCGAAAACCAAGTCTTCCTCGAAGAAGACTATTGTTTCACCAACAATACGAGCTGGGGGTAGCACACCCCCGATATTCCATACCAACCCCTCCTTCCGGCCAGATGGGACCGACACCGATGCGTTTGGGGGTACGTATTATCGGCAAACTGGGGGTAACTATCCCCTAGAATCGGAGGATGATACCAATCTACCTGTCTTCCCCAGGATAATGAAGCTCAAGAGTTAGAATATGAGAGAGAAAGATCCACTACACCATCTACTTCCCACCACCTGATGTCTGTATACATGACGAGAGGTGACAATACGGGAAGCAGCGAAGGGTCAAACCACCTGCATCGTATTTAGGCCCTCGAAACTGGTCTCCATACGCTAACTGAATCCATGCAAGCATTGACCCTGGTGGTCTTGGAGCTTGAGGTTAGGCTACTACTAAGAACCCCTGCTCTGGCAAGCTAAGACCCGAGGATGAACATGAAATCTAATACACCCTCCCAAGTACCACCTGCGACTGATAACCATACTTTTCTACGATTATCTATCCTGATAGTAACAGATGATATACATGAAGCTCTCAGAGAGTTTCACATTCGCTTTGACGCCAAGGATAAGCAAGAGACACTCCAAAAACTTGGGATTCGCCAACCATACCCTCATGAGTGGAACAATGTGGTTTGCCCTCCTAAGTATAAACTGCAGTCTCTGACTCCATGTGATGGAAATGAGTCTCCCTATCGATTCTTGACGTATTTTGCCTCTATGACGAGACATTTGCCCAATGATTATGCCCTGCTTACAAATCTCTTTATTGGGGCATTGCAGCACGGCGTATGAATGGTTCTGCAGACTCCATGCCAACTATATTTTGTCCTTTGATGATCTCAAGCGACTCTTCCTCTCCCGATTTTATGAAGGAGGAATGGATATGACAATGTCCGCTCTTATGGACATTGGTCAAAAAGAAAGGGAACCTGTTCGTGCCTACATCGAGCGCTTCCGCTAGGCAGCTTTGAGGCTACCCCCTGGTATCCCAGAACCTGTGCTGATGGACTCATGCTGCAAGAATATGCTCTCTGCAATTAAGCTTTGGCACAACGCCCCCAATGCACAGAGTGGATGACATTTATTATCAATACCGACAATATTGAAAGGAATGCCCGGGATACACGCTTGTTAGGGGTGATTTCCCGATACTGGACGATAAGGGGATGCGTTCATCTGACAGCAATCTTGCTAAAATTAATAAGAACGGGAAGGGAAAATAATCCTTAACCGTCAAAATTTCTAAAGGTTCAGCATCTGTGGACCAAAAGCCGGCAGAGGCACCAAGACCGAAGGAAAATTACCCTTTCAATAACAAGGATGTCCTGGAGCTCTTCAACGTACTGATGAAGGGCAAGAAGCTTAAGCTTCCACCCCCCAAATGGCCCGACGAAGTAGACAAGGTGGACAACCCCAAGTACTGCCACTACCGTCGGTACGTTTGCCACTCAACACGTGACTGCTACGTGTTGAAGAAACAAATACAGAGGTTGATTGATGCCAAGGTCCTCTCACTTGACTATGAGGACAAAACTATCACTGCCAACATGGTGACCCTCTAGTTTGACAACTTCCTCACGATGGAGGCCCAAGACGGTGTTCTAACGCCCCAAAACCAGAATACTGGAGAGCGAGGGCGTACATAGCCAGATACGTATATTGAAGTGCAACCCACCTCGCTATACGGTCATGGCTGTCTAGATACATGAGGGTTTAACTACAAGCCAACAGTCTCCTATGGTCATGAATAAGCCTATTGTCTCAATCTCAAGCAAGCAATAATAGTTACAAGATGTCAGAGCACCAAATATATAATAGCAAGGCGTCCCATACATTATATATTGGATGATCATGAAGCTAGTCGTTACAAAATGTCAGGACTAGCAAGAGTTTAGTCATACATGATCAACCCTAGGATCTGCCAATCATGTTACAGCCTATAGGCAGACAATAAATAAAGGTGCAATACGAGCTAACACGTGCTTGCCGGCTAAACGTCTCAAAAGAATAATTTTTATAATAAAGTGGGAGGACAAAAAGAAACCCACTCGTTGCCAGGGTTACGCCTGGTGGTCACCATCTGGCTGGAAGACAGGTGGATCCTCTGGTGCTGCTCCGATATCTGGCCACATAAAACCAGCTGGGTCAGACCCCAGAAAGAGCAAGTGCCACAAAGGAGGCTTCACTTAGGAACTAAAACCAGCATATCATATTAGAATATTAAAGATAATAAATAAAGAACTGATAATAATAGAGATAACAACAGTAAACTGAGTACTAGGAAACAATTCAAGTAGCCAGGTCACAACCCTTAAACCAAACAAGGACCGGGGTTACAGCCCTTCACCTGAATAGAAACCCGTCTCAAATATTATTAGTATAGTGAAGACAATAAACGAAGAGAGGACACAGAACTGCTCCGGGAGCCAGGTTACAACCCTTAAACCAAACAAGGACCGGGATTGTAACCCTTCGCCTGAACAGAACTGGACCCCCGATCATTATTGCTGAGGCCAGCATAATTAATCATAGTATTAAGGTAAGGTAAAACATGACGAACATGGCATGGGGTTGCAATAAGACAATAAACGAAGAGAGGACACAGAACTGCTCCGGGAGCCAGGTTACAACCCTTAAACCAAACATGGACCGAGGTTGTAACCCTTCGCCTGAACAGAACTGGACCCCCGATCGTTATTGTTAAGGCAATCATCAATAATCATGTCATGTCACAATCTTGCACATGATCAGGATAAGACTAAGCGGAAATAAACTCCATCCAATCAATCACGGCCAATCAAGAGTACGGTTTGATACTTTTAACTAATTAGGGTTATCACAGGCCTAGTTACTAGCAAGATGCAATGAGATTATCCCAACAGCCACAAGCCCTGCAGACCATCCAGGTTATCCGGGTCGAATGTCCGTTTATGAAGAATGCAACACGTGACTGTGTGCTAGAAATGTGCCCTACTCGTCGGTAGGCTACAAGTCCATTTGAGCACCCAGATAACGGGATTGCCTGTAGCTAAGAAATCTCTTCATGACTACTGGATTATTCTAGTTATTAGCCTTAGTTGAATTCAGTAGGTACCCCTGACCATGGTACTCAGGGATCTCCATCCTAGACATAATACAAGACAGTACCAGTTTATTTGCACAAACACAATCGCCCACGGTGTCTAGATCTTTCATACTTGTCATGTCAGGCTAACTGTCGTAACAGCATGTCGAGATATATCATGTCAGTTTACTTGTCAAGAGTGCGCCACAGCGGGCCACTATCGTATTCTATTCTTACATTATCATGAATGAGAGAAACATGCATAAAATAACTAGTGACATATTCTTGATACCAAGAAAAAGATCTACAACTTTCACGTTGGGAGTTGGGAGAAATTCGAGCCACAATTCGTCAATTAGGACATATAACAGTTAGAAATAGCCAAAATAGGCATTATGCGGCCTATTCTGCGACACCATATGCGACCAACTGCGACATGCGGCCTATGCGGCCCAACTGCGACACCATATGCGGCTTAACTGCGACATGCGGCTTATGCGGCCCAACTGCGACACCTTATGCGGCTCAACTGCGACATGTGCCTTATGCGGCTCATTCGCGACATCATATGCGGCCAACTGCGACATGCGCTCATGCGGCTCAACTGCGACATCATATGCGTCCAACTGCGATATACGCTTATGCGGCTCATTCGCGACATCATATACGGCCAACTGCGACATGCGGCTCATGCGGCTCAACTGCGACATCATATGCAGCCAATTGCGACATGTGCCTTATGCGGCTCAACTGCAATATCATATGCGGCCAACTGCGACATGCGGCTTATGCGGCTCAACTGCGACATCATATGCGGCTAACTGCGACATGCAGCTTATGCGACATGCTGACAGATGAACATAGAAATGACCGAAAATGCTTTTGGCCATAACTTCCTCATCTGAAGTCGAAATCAAGCGAAACAAAAGCCAAAACCGCATGAAATTGAATTCTCTACAACATAGAACCATTAGTTTTTGAAAATAACCAAGTTTTAGAGATCAAAACTAAGAAAAACTAAAAAGTTACAAACTTAGATCTACAAAAACCTATCCATCAAATCCAAAAAGTCAAGTTCTAAAGAGGCTTAGAATCAAGTAAGGAAGAGAATAGAACAATAAAACTTGAGATCCATCATAAAGCAAGTTTGTACTTGCCTAGCTCTCTTCCCTGGTAGGTGGAAGAGTAATGGTGGAGAAGAAGAAGTGAAGGAGAAGAATAATGAAGAGATAGAGTTAGGTAGAAATATAAATGAGGGTGGTGGTGGTAGGTGGGGGTTCGGTCCACCTAAAATCAAGTCAAGCTGAACCAGCAACAAGTTGAACCGAACCAAGAAGGAATGCCAAAATAACCATGCAGGAAAATACGCAATACGAGTCAAGAATACGTACACGTATACCAAGATACGTAATACGAACCACAGGCATTACAACTCTACCCACCTTAAAAGAATTTCGTCATCGGAATTTAATCAAGAGGCTAGAATTGCAAGGACAAGCTATACTAATCGTAAGCTATAACAAGCAGTCTATCATGCAGTCATTTATTCAAGCAAGGAATTGAAAGCATAAGGCATACGGAAGACATTATACCTTACGAGTCAAACATGTCAGGATATCGCGATCGGATATCATCCTCACTCTCCTACGTCGACTCATCCAAAGAGTGATGACCCCAAGCAACACGAACTAAACTAATAGTCTTGTTCTTGAGTACCTTCTCTCTCCGGTCCAATATAGACACGGGACTCTCCTCATACGAAAGGTTGGTACCAACAACCAATTTCGAATGATCCAGTATGTGGCTCGGGTCCGGGATATACCGTCACAGTTGGGATATATGGAATACATCATGCACCTCACGTAGCGATGGTGGAAGAGCGAGACGATAGGATACATCTCATACTCGCTCCAGAATGTCAAATGGCCCTATATACCTAGGACTAAGATTTCTTCGCACGCCGAAATGAATGACGCCACGGTTAGGCAAAATCCTCAGGAATACATGGTCGTCGACAGAAAACTCAAGAGGGCGTCGATGAGAATCGGCCCAATGACGCTGGCGATCTTGGGCAACTCGAAGATGATCTCTGACTCTCCTGACCACCTCAACGGTCTGAGCAATCATTTCTCGACCGAGCATCTGCCTCTCTCCGACATCGTCCCATGCTAGCGGGGATCGGCACTTCCTACCATACAGTGCCTCGAACGGTGCCATCTGGATACTAGCTTGGAAACCGTTATTGTACGAAAACTCTACCAGGTGCAGGTAATCTTTTCATGAACCACCGAAGTCGAGTGTACAAGATCTCAACATGTCTTCCAAGGTTTGTATGGTACGCTCTTACTGACCATCTGTCTGTGGGTGATACGCTGAGCTGAACTGGAGGCGAGTCCCCAAACTCTCTTGCAGGCTACGCCAAAAGTGCGACATAAATCTGGAATCTCTGTCCGAGGTGATATTGACTGGTACACCGTACAATCTGACAACCTGCCAGAGATACATCTCCGCTAGCTGAGCCGTCGACTGACCAACTCTGAACGGGAGAAAGTGAGCCACCTTCGTGAGCCTGTCTATGACAACCTAAATAGCGTCTCTGCCAGCCGAGGATCTAGGTAATCCAGTCACAAAATCCAAGGTTATATGCTCCCATTTCCACTCTGGAATTGGCAATGGTTGAAGTAGTCCAGCTGGTCTCTAATGTTCAGCCTTAACTTGTTGGCAGACTAAATAACGAGAGACAAACCGGGCTATCTCCCTCTTCATGCCATTTCACCAAAAGTGATGGTTGATATCACGGTACATCTTCGTGCCACCGCGATGAATGGAATACTGCAAACTGTGGGCCTCTGCCATGATCTCCTATCTGATATCTCTGCTGGATACACAAAGACGCTTACCATGTCGAAGTGTACCGTCTTCATGAATGCATAACTCTGGTCTTCGTCCCGCCTTACACTCTGCTCTGAGCTGCTGAAGCTTGGAATCTACCGACTGTGCCATCTTGATCCTCTCGACTATTCTGGACTGAACTTGTATGCTGGCCATCAATGTCACATTGGTAGGAAGGACAACCTCTATTTCCATCTTCTGAAGATCGGCTAATAACTCCGGCTGCGCTGTGAGAAAATAAACTCCAGCTCTTCTGGTCAATGCATCTGCAACAACGTTGGCCTTCCCAGGATGATACTGCAAGTTGATATCATAATCCACAAGCAGCTCTAGCCATCTCCTCTGACGCATGTTGAGATCCTTCTGGGTGAACACATACTTCAGACTCTTGTGGTCGGTAAAAATCTCTACCATATTTCCGTACAAGTAGTGCCTCCACAACTTAAGTGCAAATACTACTGCTGCCAATTCCAAGTCATGGGTTGGGTAATTCCTCTCATGATCACGAAGTTGTCGTGATGCGTAAGCTATTACCTTCCCATGCTGCATCAGAACATATCCTAAACCTCTGCCTGAAGCATCGTAATATACTGAGAATCCTCCGGTTCCATCTGGAAGCGTGAGAATAGGAGCCGTCATCAAGCCTCGCTTCAACCTCTCAAAAGAATTCTGGCACTCTGTTGTCCAAGCAAACTGCATATCTTGCGGGTCAACTGGGTCAATGGCACTGAAATTCGAGCAAAGTCTGAAACAAATCGTCGGTAGTAGCCGGCCAAGCCAAGAAAACTACGAATTTCAGCTACTGTGCTAGGTACCGGCCATGTTTCAATGGCTACGATCTTTTGGAGATCTACTTCAACTCCTCCTCGGGTGATGATATGACCTAAGTACGAAATGCGATCGAGCTAGAACTCGCATTTACTGAACTTGGCATACAATTGGTGCTCTTTGAGAATCTGAAGAACCACACGGAGATGCTGTTCATGCTCTGCCTCACTCTTGCTGTAGACTAGGATGTCATCTAGGAACACAATCACGAACTGATCCAAGTAAGGCATAAAGATACGATTCATGAGGTCCATGAATACTGTCGGCGTATTGGTTGCTCCAAATGGCATCACAAGGACCTTCCAATGCCCATATCTCGATCTAAAAGCTGTCTTCGGAATGTCCTGCTCTCTAATTCTGATCTAATGGTATCTTGACCGTAATTCGATCTTCGAGAATACTGCTGCCCCCTTGAGTTGATCAAACAAGTCATATATCCTCGGAAGAGGGTATCTATTCTTGATTGTCACTGAGTTCAAGGTATGATAATCTACACATAATCTGGACGTACCATCCTTCTTTTTCACAAGAAGCATCGGGGCTCCCCAAGGCGATCTACTAGCACGAATGAATCCCTTGGTTCTGAGTTCTTCAATCATCTTGTATAATATCTCTAGCTCTAACGGCGCCATCCTGTAGACTCTCTCTGACACTGGGGCTGTCCCGGGAATCAAGTCGATGGTAAACTCGCTCTCTCGCTCTGGCGGCATCCCTAGAAGCTCTTCTGGAAAAACATCTGGAAACTCTTCGACTATCCGAGGTAACTGTACTACTGCTACTTCATCCGCAATACTGGAGGAGAAGGTTCAACTTTGCCTCGGGAGAAGGAAAACTCCGGCTCGCCTGGAATGCTAAAATTAGCCCTACCAATGTGGCAGTCTATCCTAGCATACTGGTCCCTCAACCAATCCATCCCTAAGACCACATCATAATCGGCCATCGGGAACTCTATCAATCTAGCAGGAAATTCTCTACCGCTAACTACGATCCGACACGAGAAAAACACTCTATCTACTCCCACAAGTCCGTTACCAGCAAGTATATTGAGCCTTACTGATAATGACTCGGGCTCCAGTCCTACCCGTATCGCGAATCGTGCAGACATAAATGAATGTGATGCACCAGAGTCAAATAATACTGAACCTGGAAAGGTGTTGACGAGAATAGTACCTGCCACTGCCTCTCCTGGTGCTAATCCTTCTTCTCCCATGGTCAAGGCCAGCACTTGACCATGTCCTCTGGGTGCGGGTCCCCTCTGCTGAAAATTCCTCTGCCTACTCTAGATCAGGGCTTGGGCTTCGGCATACTGCTGCAGTCTCAGCTGCTGGAATGCTTGGGCCTGCATCAGAAATGGCCTCGAAAACGGGTACTGCAGCTGCTGTTGCTGCTGGACTGGTGCTGGTCCTCTAACTGAAGGACTAGAAAAGGCCGATGAACTCCCCTTATTCGAGCAGTTCCCAACCCTGTGGTCCGGGGCACCATAAACCAAGCACAAACCCTGTGCTCTGTGACACTCTGATACCACATGCCCTGGCTTCCCGCAGTGTGAACATCCCATTGCGGAAGACTGCTTCTGCTTCTGCTGCTGAGGGTGCGTTGGGGTGGAATGCTGAACCGACGTCATTGAGGCCGCCCGCCTCGGAGCTCCAATGGTCAAAGCCCTGGCTGCCGGGGCTGGTGCTGATGACTGATTCATCTGGCCGTGAGATCGCTTTCGACCTCCGGTCCTATCCACGATCCTCTGGGAGGTATACTCATGCCTCCGGGCTGCTCTCAACACTGTATCAAAATTCTGATGCTCAAACTGCTCTACCGCCAATAAAATCTCTAGGTGGAGCCTCTGCTGGAACCTCTGGGTTCTATCGAACTCGGTCGCCACCAAGGTGGGAGCAAACTGACTAAGCCTGGAGAACTCGGCCGTATATCCATCGACCGTCCTGCCCATCTGCTTCAGATTGGTGAACCTCATTTGTAGATCATACCGAGCTACAAGATCGAAGTACTTGGTCTGAAATCTTTCCATGAATACTGCCCATGAAATAGGGGCCACTAATCCATCGACCTGCGCTGCCCACCAGCTGCGGGCAAGATCCAATAACTGCAGGCGCACCACAGCCACCTTCTTGTTCTCTGGAGTCCTGGCTGCTTCTAGAATCACCTCTGTGTCCTGAAGCCATGCATCTACAGCGATCGCATCTTCACTGCCGTCGAAGAAGGGAGGGTTCAAGCGCTTGAAGCTGTTGGCCGCACTATTACCCTGATGACCTCCTCTGGTCAAAGCATCTGCCACCGCTTGGTGCAAGACATCTCCGTGACGATCCTGGGAAGCTAATAGGGACCTGATGAGACCTACCAAAGTGCCATCATCAGGCTCTGCAGGCTGGACGGGCTGAACTGGTGGCTCTCCTCCAGTAGGCATGACTCTAGAGGCTACTCCTAAATACTGGATTTGATCTCCAGGTCGCTGCTGGTCTGCGAGAGGTGCTCCGTCTTGTTGATCGGCAGGTCCAGGAACAATATCGCTGAAGAAGACGACATAGGGAACAATAAGGAATGACCAGGACAGATCAACGATACAAGCATGTGATCAGGTCAAGATTCTCAGGGATTTGAAGATACGAGCAGAGATCAAGGGCGAATACTAATTGAGACATCTATTCGGTAAACCCTCACATATCTTGATTTACAAGACCTGCATGGGCTACCACTAAAACCATCTAACGCCCCATAACCAGAATACTAGGGAGCGAGGGCGTACATAGCCAGCTACGTATATTGAAGTGCAACCTACCTCGCTATACGGTTACGGCTGTCTAGATACATGAGGGTTTAACTACAAGCCGCATCTAAAGAATTGGAGAAAGAAGAATGGGGTGAAATAAAGGATCATGAAATGGAGGAGGTACTCTTTATCAGTGACAAAGATGAAGAAGGTCATGTTCAGAAACGACCCATCCGACTAAAACATGAGTTGGAGGATCTGTCTCTCGTTTGTCCTGTTGAAGTATCTCTTGAATCACATCACCGGACAATGCCAGTGGGTGTATTTTCTTCTATACTTGACAACAAAGTTATTAGTGAGGGTTCAGAGAAGCACAGTAAACTAAATGAAGGCTTCAGTGATATGGGTCAAGTTCCCTTCTTTACTCCTGATATATCCATGAATGGGAGCTCTGTAGCTTCCAAGATGTTGCAATCACTACATTTCTTTCCATCACAGAAGCAAAAGCGATGTGCAATACATTACTACATAGCACATACCATTCACTACAACCAGCAGACTGTGCGAATGAGTCCGACAGCAGTGGATACCCTATCCATCTATAAGGCCAAGCCACGCAATCTCAATGTCATGCTACAATCGAAGACTGCATTACTCTACAATCTGCTGCAGGGAAGCTCTCATGGAAGAATCATGGGACAATTGCAAGTCAATGCATCACCTCCAATAGCAACATATGTTGGTCATTCCAAAGAGAAGAGTACAACAATAGTTGCGACGAATAATACTTTTGAAATTGTGTATGATGAAAAGTGGAGCGGCTTAGATATTGCAACAAAAAGAATCAACGATATGGAATATCAGGGACCAATGTTAGAGAATTTGGTGAAAACCATATGGGATCCAGGTATATATATTCAACTTACAGCAGTACTGAACATTTCATCTCCAGATCTTTTTGCTTCTAATTGTCTAAGTTTACCAAATGGGCAGAAGGTGCCTGGTCCCTATGAGTATTATCCAGATGTTGAAATACCATTTCAGAGATTCTCAAGCACTCATTCTGATAATTCAAAAATTGAGGCACCACTGATTGATAAAAACATGACAATAAGACCACCCTCTTCCCCTTCTGGTCCAGCTATATGGCCTCCTGTCCATAAAACTTGAGCATCACATTTACTCCCTATTCCTCCAAATTTGAAGCATCTCAACTGTCCATTTAGTTTTATGGAAGTTAACAAGCCGAGGGTCAATCAAGGACCCAAGTCTTCTGTGTTTTTGCCCCAACAACAGTTTGAGGCCGCGGGTAGGAAATTCTTAAGCAAGTCTCAAGAAGCTCATGGAGGTTATGTTCCCCATGTACCACTGCTAAGTTTTCATATCAGATATCAATTCAGCCCCTTGAGCACATACCGATGCAAGAACATGAACTTGTCAAGGGTTCAGTTTTGCCAAATTCATTACCTGCTATGGCCACTTTTAAATCTACCCCCTCTATGTCTGCTGCCAAAGTAAAGTCCATAAAAATTCTCCCTCCAAAATTTGTTGTACCATTCGATGAGCTCAAGTCTACAGTTTCAAAGAACACTCGTGCGATCCTTATTAACACTCCTCATAATCCAACTGGCAAGATGTTCACTCAAGAGAAACTTGAAGCAATTGCATCTCTCATCATAGAAAATGATGTGTTGGCTTTCTGCGAGGAAGTCTATGTCAAGTGGGCATTTGAAGCTGACCACATATCTTGGGCTTCTCCTACAGGCATGTATGGGAGGACAGTGACAATGAACTCTCTGGGGAAAACCATCTCCTTGACCGAATGGAAAATTAGGTAGAGAATAGCTCTTGTATATTGGACATGGGGTGTGAAGCAGTCACTTTCATACCTCACCTTCATGACATCAGCTCCAATGCAGTGGAAAGCTTCAAATTCTCTTCGGACATTGGATACCTACTTTGAAGAACTGCTTCAAATGACAGATTCACAACTACTTGACATTACTCTGTTCGACAACCCATTTCTAAATTTTGATCTGAGCAATGAAGTACTTGACGGTGGTGATGACTGTGCCAAAGAAGAATCGGTAATGATATGGGACCCAGGGACCTTGCTATAACTCATTGTTTCAAGGCATAAACGCAGCGTAGGGATTATCAGTAGCAATAATGAATATTATTAGCAGTATATGCTGATTCAGTACATTTAAGCAACAATATCACTCACAGTCTAGACTGTGCAGATACAGTTAGCTTTAGCATAAGTAAATGTTAGTTCAGTGTGTTCCAGTTCAATTTTGGTACACTATCAGCAGTAGTAGTTTGCTTCAGTGACTGCACACTCAGTGAAAGAAGGCTCAGTGAACTATGCATATGTGAGTAGCTCTATAATATGTACACCGACAAATATGGCTCTGCACACAAGTAAGAACTCTGTACACAAGCAATATTACTTTGACCTCGAGACAAGGTCAAAATGAGGGGGTGGTATTGTTACGAACCCAGTTCTCCCCTTCCTAATTGTCTTTCAATTTACTTCATAAGCAGTGAGTGCAGGCGGTTATTTCTGTTGGCTAGTTAGCAATTCCTTCCAGGTCAGCTCTCCAGAATAGCAATTCCTGCACAGTCAACAAATGCCTAGTCAGCAAATTATGGTTAGATGATAGCATATGTAGCTATGTCAGTATAAATAAGAAAGGGAAGAGAGAGAAAGGGACAATGAAAAATATATACTGAATTTCTTGTATTAGCTACTCTTCTTCTTCCTCAAGTCTCCTTAATATCAATTCTAATTTCTTCCCTAATTTCTTCATTCTTCCCCAGTTTTTCTTATTATTACTGTTACTTTCAATTTTATGGAAAATTCTTCGAAGAATGCTTTATTACCAGGTCTCATGGGAAAATGACCCATCAATTTTCTCTCTTTTTGGTTTTTGTTGGTGATGGTAGTGACGATGTGGCGGTCGTGTGTGGCTTGGGGCTTTGGTCGGGGATGCTGGAAAGATGACGGTGGTACTCGTCCGGCATTAATGTCGGAGGGGATTGAGGTTGGATGCTTGATGGGGGTGGTTTTGGGTACCGATTGTGGAGTCGGGTGCAGGAAAGGGAGAGGAAAAGTGTGGGCGGAAACTGCAGTTGTCGGAGTGGTGCCGGGACGGTGGCTATGGGGGTTGGGAGATGGGGCTGGTTACTAGATAAGGGAGAGTACGGCCGGCGGTGATGCTGTAATGCCCCAGTCCAAAAATATATAGGACCAAGTACGCGAATATGTCAGATGCACATATACGAAGAATACTCCAATATATAGAATCCTTGTATACGTACATAAGCTGTATAATAAATCATCATAGGCCAGAATAATATAATCTAATCTTATAACAGCTCAACACAGAAGATAATAAAGTCCAGATAATAAATGAGTATATCAAAAGATAGCCGGGTGAACATACACACTCCAAACAGCTAAAAAATAGTCGCACAAGATCGGAGTCCAACCTCCGCAAAATATAAAGAAAAGAGGTAAAATATCCACTAATGTCTCAAATAAGGAATAGAGTAGAAATTAGTAGGTACTGCCTCGTCATCAATGTATGCAAGATCTAAAGCTGTTCCGTACTCCTGTGGAAAATCGTCTAATCCTGGAGAGATAACCAGGTCCTCATAGAGACGTAGCAAGATAAAAGAAAAATACCATGCCGTATAAACCGTGATATATAATAAAAGAAAATGGGATGCATGCAATAAGGTTCCTGACCAGTCTACTGTAAATATGTAGTTGAGAAACACTCCTTCGAAGCCCATACGTTAGGTATTGTTCTCCCCACCCAATGCCTAGTATCATCATCTCCATGACTGATATGAACTTCTAGTAACCGCCAAGTCTTCTAGCATGCAATTCAATTGGCAGTTACTCCTATCCGTCGCACGCTCCATACGTATCGGTGGCCAGCCGACTATGCGGGTACGTGTCCTACATATAACTCACAACACGTGGTAATGCAAGTGTCAAGGCCGTACGAGATATACCAATATATTATCAACAATGGGTGGTCACTAGACTAAGCCAATGCAAGAGAAATAAATAAAAATGAGAAAACGACCGATAGAGTCGCTTGCACCCAAGTGTAACTTGGACGCACAGTTTTATAATAACAATAAATAAGAAATACTGAAAATAACAACTGAAAATAAGAATATATAAATTACAGAGTAAGGTGGCAAGGTATCTTGCCTGGTGGTGCGAAGGTGACAAGTCCAAGAATCACAATGTCAGCAAAAGAAATGTCACAATCTCCAAACAACTCCGGATGCTGAAACAAACATCAAGAATGTACTCGGAATAGTTGATATATCTAGAAAACGCCTGTCCAAAAGTCAAATTCTGGAACAGGGGCAAAATCATAATTTTGGGTCAAAACAATGTCCACCATAGGACCCATTTTGCATCGAAATGCGTGCCAATGTCTATGGTCTCTAAAGTCATAAAACTACATGTCTACAGATCCGGTTTGAGGAGGCAAACTCAACGGTATGCCCAATTTTGGATTTTGATGAGCCATGCACAATTTCGCCCGTTGGATCGGGTTGTGGGCCCGCCAATTTGACGTTCCTATTAACCTTCTCAGAATCAGACCAAACTTGGCCTACGGGACCAAAAAATTATTACGGTCCTGATGGCGCAAGTTTCGCGTCGATCCGACGAACGTGCACAAAGTTATGGCCAAGTTTGTAAAAGGTCGATACAGGGGTATCTCGATGGATACACACAACGAAATCGAGCTTCGTCAGCTCCCACACGTCGGCAACATCCATACGCGCCTTTCGATGCATATATTGTAGGACCACGTCGCCCGGTTTGTCGGGACGCACGTCGTATCGGGACAATTTTTATGAAAACTCAGTTTTTTAAACGTTATTTTCTTCCAACTTTAACAACTCGTAACTTTCTGTACAGTAACTGTCACGACCCGCACCCTAGAGTAAGGGCACGAGAAGTGGGTACGTCCAGCCTACGCCGCAGTGTCGGCGGTAGAACGCTGTCCTAGGTCACAACATCTAACAATATAAGGTACATGTACAATATATACACTCCGAATGGAGGTGACAATACAGAATACAGTCTCAATCACAACTAAGGCAGAAATAGTACGATATCATAGATGAAATCTCAAGGAAGATACAAACAGAAGGGGAAATAAGTCTAAGTGTCTAAATTACACAATAACAAAACATAGTACAACTCAAATCCCAAAGACAACATAAGTAAGATAAAGCCTAACTAAACTAGTCTACGCAGTAGGGGTGATGTCATCAGCTAGAGCTGGGTCCTCCTGAGAGTCCAGCTCGCAAGTGTCGTCTAGGGCTGCTCCGTAGTATGTAGGAAAGAAATCCTCGGCGTCATCTGTAATATTTTCAACAGGTCCAGTCAGGACAAGAACGAGCACAATACATCTCATGCAATTCATATCATGGCAGGAAGGTAAAAACATGCAGAAGAGTAAGATACATGAACTGTAAGAAGATGTACACGAAAATAAGAGAGATATTTGTAAACTGGAAATATATATATGATAAGTAAGAATTGTAAGTGACTAGTGATTCAGAGCATAAGACGGTTATGTAAACAGCACGATGTTGCATACGATATAATATAGAGAGGTTCACACGATTTGGATTGATCACATAACCACTTCTACTCCCCCGTCCCCAATCAATACACAAGGATCCAATCAAGTTATGTTATTGCACACGAAGTATAGATGCACACGATGATCATGTGGGCACATGAGAGTACACGAGTTCACACGATTTACACGATATGCATACGAATAACACGAACACAAGGAGTACACGATGCCCATGATAAAGTACACGAACATGAAATACCCGATGTATCCGCGAAGGGGATAACATCGCACGATAAGATCCATATAGTACTAATCCGTGATAACATGTGTCAGTATCAAGTAAAGTAATCTAGAGCATGAAAGTAGGTCCTAGCAAGTATGAAAAGATCAGAGAATGTACTCGCCTGAGATCCGAATGTCCCTGAGAAAAATAAAGTCCGAAGCGAGGTAACTGAGTCCTATTTAGAGCAACACAAGTCATGATGTATACAAGGGAATTATAATTGAAGAATACAATGCATCTACATGTTTCTAGGTCAGTCTGGACCAAAGTCAACTCTTGGTCAACTCTAAAAGTCAACTCTAGTCAAATTAGGTCAAACTAGTTAGGGTTTGGTAAATCTTGGTCGACTAGTCTAATTTAGGCTTAGTAAGTCAATTTTAGGTTTAACAAGTCAATTCTAGGTATAAACACATAGCCCAGGCAACTAACTACACTCTAGGCCTATACACCATTATCAATACCACCCTATTTATATACAATACTCAATATAATTTACTAACTTGCATTCTCCTCTTGCATTATACTACACATGTACACTCAATGTTTAGCATAGACTATACTAGCCATCAACATACAACTTTACCTATAGCTATATTATGAGATATATACATATATACACACACACACACACACACACACACACACACACACACACATATATATATATATATATATATATATATATATATATATATATATATATATATATATATATATATATATATATATTCTTTTATATATATATATATATATATATATATATATATATATATATATATATATATAAAAGAATATATATATATATATATATATATATATATATATATATATATATATATATATATATATATATATATATATATATATAATATATATATATAATATATATATATATATATATATATATATATATATATATATATATATATATATATATATATATATATATATATATATATATATATATATATATATATATATATATATATATATAATATATATATATTTTTTATTTTTTTTATTTATATATATATATATATATATATATATATATATATATATATATATTTAAAATATATATATATATATATATATATATATATATATATATATATATATATATATATATATATATATATATATATATTTTAAAAATATATATATATATATATATATATATATATATATATATATATATATATATATATATATATATGCATAGAGTAATAGGGAGAGACACATGTGTGTTTGTGTGTCTAGAGTACATGTAACATGTGGGTGTGTGTGTGATGAGAGGGTGAGGGGCAGATATCATGTTTGATAGGCATAGATGTATGTAAGGTGACAGTGAGGTGCATATGGGTGTGTAGTAAATGAAATCAAAGAATTAATTTAGAGTAGTGTGTGTAATAAGTGAAGTGTAATGTGTCTTCATGTGAACTAAATCACACAAAACAGTGGGTTAACAGGAAATTTTAGGTTACATGGGTTTCCAAGTATTGGAAATTCAGTTTTCATCTATAAACCAAACAACCTTTCTCAATTTCTCAAAACCAATCCCATGTTTTTTTCTTTTCCTGTTGAATTGGAAATATTGAATCCAATATCTCTGTTCATAATGATTTTAACCAAAACTTCAGTTTACTGTTTTCTCATTCTCAGGTTATAACTCAAGTTACTATCTTCTTAACTTAACATTAATTTCAGGTTTAAAAATATAAGGGAGAACTCAGTTTTAACAACATTAAAACTCAGGTTTTCTATCTTGGAAAATCTCAGTTTTCATTATTAACCAAAATCTCAGTTTTCAACCAACATAGGATTAGAATTTAAGTTTACAGTGTTTAAAATCCCAGTTTCCATCTGAACTTTCCATTCTCAGGAAATCTCAGTTCATAATGATTGAACAAAACTGGAATTTCAGGAACCACATATTCATTACTGATATTTCAGGATACCCAAAACTGGAAAAAAACAGTGAACCACAACCCTCAATTTCAAAATCCCTATTTCAATTAATGTAAAACCTATTCTAACTTGCAATTCCCAACTAGCAGAACTAATACATTTGTATAGATAAACAAATTATGAAACTTATCATTCGAATCTACTTAGAAAAGGAAGGAAAAATTTAGGAAAACAATTTGGTGATATACTACCCAAAATCGAAATCTCATTTCAGTTTTTACTTACGATCCTGTTAACCCAGTTATGTAACAAATCCCGGACATGTATTCATGTCTACACATTATCATATGAACCTTAATTTACATAGATTAACACTTCATTTTCGTTTAAACTCTGAAACTAAGAACTGTACACAGTATCAGTAAATCATGTAAACCTCTGTAAAATCCTAATTGAATATTACTCAATATGGAAACCTATAACAGTCGTGTACAGTGGTGTCAGGTACGTATGTGTACATGTGGAAAGTGTCCACGTGTCCTAGAACTGGACAAAAGTGTCAAGAAACAAAATGCAGGAAGTATCAGTAAATCTCAGAACGCAGTCTCGTGTGGCCAGTCCCCAAACGATTGGACACGACACAAAGCAAATGACACCTCGTGCACTTGGACACGGGTAGCCCAGCTATAGGGCTACCAGGTCGACACAACACGACCTGTCCTAATTGTGTCAGTCGCAATACGAATGCCGTATCAGTAGCCTCTGCTCGCGCGCGTGTGTGTGTGTGTGTGCGACAGTGCAAGACTAGTGTGAGTCGATTTCCGTGTCCGACACGACACGAGGAGTCGTGAAATTTTGGGAGTGACTTGTCAGTCACTGCCCCGACCTCCACACCAATTTTGGTGGTTCCTAGTGGTCTGTGCAGTGAGCACTACACGCGTGGCAGCAGGGCACTGCTACCGTGTCTGCACGTGTGTGTGCATGTCCGATTTGGACACGAAGAACACCAAAACCTCGACTCAGTCCTCTGAAACATTAATATATATATTAAAACTTAATTTTTTGTTCATTTAGTTTCTGAAAATTATACTATTTATTTCTCACAGACATTACATCGAACACCTTCTAAAAATCACTGATACGTGTCCGATACGGACACGAAATGGACACTACCTAGTACCAAACCATTCCTACAGCTAGGGTATACCTATATGCATGCATCTATGGAATTAAAATATAATTTACTAGGGTTTCATGGGATTTACCTATTGAGATTGAATCTCAATGAAAAAGGGCAAGGATGAGGCTTCTTCTTGAACTCCAATTCACCCAAGCACTTCAAACCCTAGCTAGAAAGCCCCAACTAGCCTCCACTATGGTAGAGGGTGATGTTGCAATTGATTAGAACCAATTTGGGCTTGATTTGGATATTAGGGAAGGAATTTTGAGGAGGAACTATTAGGGTTCTAAAGAGTTGTAAAAGAGGCAAAGGTTTTTTTGTTAGAGATGTTTTATAGGAAGGGGGGATCATTTGTGGCTGCCATTAGATGTGTTAGGGTTAAATTTTAGGGCTAGATGTGTGGCTAGGAGTTGTCCAACAAAATCTAGGCCTTCATATTGGTTCAACTTGTCATGGCTACCTTTATTACAAATATCTTAGGGTTAAATATCTTACCTACAAATATCTAGATATTAGTAATTATGACATGATTAAGTTAACCTAATCAATCAAGGCTAATCTAGATTAGGCTAAGTTTCTAGGTCAAGTCTCAACTTAACATTTAACACATATTTAATTAATGAAAAAAAACAAAATCACCAAAAAGTCAAAATGACCAAAATACCCTCAAACCTAAAATGTGGTAGTGACAAGTCTACCCTCCTTAAAAGAATTTCGTCCTCGAAATTGAAAGGCGAAACTAAACTGATGAGAAGGATAGAGAATCATACCTCAAGGTCCAAAAAGATATGGGTATCGCTCGCGCATCTCATCGTCCCGCTCCCAGGTAGACTCTCCTGAAGAATGATGCCTCCATGCGACGCAAACGAAGGATATCGTCTGGTTCCTCAGTACCTTCTCTCGTCGATCCAGAATCTCCATAGGCTGCTTTGGATAGCTAAGAGTAGGTCCCACCTCGATCTCCGAATGATCGAGTACATGGCTAGGGTCCGCCACATACCGTCTCAACTGTGACACGTGAAATACGTTATGGACTCCCACTAATGCAGGTGGCAAATCTAGCCTGTAAGCCACGTCACCGACTCTTCCACAGATAACGAAGGGTCCGATGAAACGCGGGCTAAGCTTCCCACCTCCACCAAAACGTATGCTACCATGTGTCGGAGATATCCTCAGAAAAACTAGATCTCCAACCTAATCACAAACAAGGTCTCAATTAACTATAATAATCAAACACGATCATAAAATCACAAAACAACATTCCTACTTCTAATCCTATCTCTAAACTGTACCTCGAACTCCAGCGGTCTACGGTGGCTATCGGCCCAATGCCGATGTCTGTCATGCGCCACACGAAGTCGATCTCTGATGAGCTTCACCTTCTCGGCTGCATCCACAACCATCTCAGGTCCCAATAAAGCTCGCTCTCCGACGTCATCCTAAGACAAGGGTGTACGACATCTACGCCCGTACAGTGCCTCGAACGGTGACATCTCAATGCTAGCCTGAAAACTGTTATTGTATGCAAACTCCACTAAGTGCATGTGATCCTCCCAGGATCCTCCGAAGTCCAAAACACAAGTCTGCAGCATGTCTTCGAGTGTCTGGATAGTCCTCTCTGACTGTCCGTCCGTCTGGAGGTGGTATGCAGTACTAAACTTGAGCTGAGTGCCCAAACTAGTCTGTAGACTCCTCCAAAAATGGAAAGTAAAGCGGCTATCCCGATCCGAGACAATGCTCACCGGGACTCCATGAATTCTGACGATCTGCCGCATGTACATCTTCGCTAGCCTCTCTGTAGACGTACCCACCTTGAATGGCAAAAAGTGGGCCGATTTGGTCAACCTGTCAACGATGACCCAAATCGCGTCTTTCCCTCCTGGTGTACGCGGCAATCCCAAAACGAAGTCCATCGTGTGTGTTCCCACTTCCACTCCGGAATGGACAACGGCTGCAACAAACCTCCTGGCCTCTGCCTCTCTGCCTTCACCTGCTGGTAGACCAAACATCTAGCGACGAAGCATGCTACCTCCCGCTTTATCCTACACCACCATACCTGCTCCTTCAGATCTCTATACATCTTGTTTGCACCTGGATGCATAGAGTACTGAGATCGGTGGGTCTTCTGCATGACCTGCTCCCGAAGCTCTCCACTGGGCACACACAGTCTGGAACCGTGCCACAATGCGCCATCCTCTGCAATGGTGAACTCATCCACCAACCCTGCTCGAGCCTGCTCTCGGATGCACCGCAGAGCAATATCGTCGAACTGAGTCGATTTGATCCTCCCAATCAAGTCTGACTGAATCTGCAGACCCTACATCTGCATCGCCACTCCTGGCACTAGCACCTCGATCCCCAAGCTCTCCAGATCTGCTAGTAAGTGACGATCTGCCGTCAAACACATGGCTGTCGGATATCTACTCAAAGTATCGGCAACCACGTTGGCCTTCCCTGGATGATACTGCAATGCAATATCGAAGTCCTTCATCAACTCCAACCATCTATGCTGCCTCATATTGAGCTCCTTCTGTGTAAACACATACTTCAAGCTCTTGTGGTCTGTGAAGATCTCCACACGCTCTCCGTATAAATAGTGTTTCCACAACTTCAAAGCAAAAATAACTGTCGCCAACTCTAAATCGTGGGTAGGGTAGTTCTTCTCATGCGGACGTAACTGCCTGAAAGCATAGGCAATTACCTTCCCATGCTGCTGCAAGACACAACCCAAACCCTTTCCCGAGGCGTCACTGTAGATAGTAAACCCGCCTGTTCCTGCTGGCAAGGTCAGAATCGGAGCTGTCGTCAACCGCTTCTTCAACTCATCAAAAGCGACCTGACACTCCTCTGACCAGATATACTCTATGTCCTTCCGAGTCAGCCTAGTCAATGGCTCTGCAACCCGGGAGAAATCCTGAACGAACCTCCTGTAGTAGCCAGCCAATCCCAGGAAGCTCCTGATCTCCGCAACTGAAGTCGGTGCTGCCCACGCCTCAACTGCCGTGATATTCCTCGGGTCAACTGAGATCCCATCTCCAGTCACAACATGACCCAGGAAATCAACTCGATCTAGGAAGAACTCATACTTCGAGAGCTTGCCATAAAGCTCCTCCTTCCTGAGAGTCTCCAGAACCACTCGCAAATACTCCTCATGCTCCTCCGCGGTCCTCGAGTATACTAAGATATTATCAATGAACACTACCACGAACTTGTCTAAGTACTGGTGGAACACCTTGTTCATCAGGTTCATAAATACCGCCGGGGCATTAGTCAACCCAAACGGCATCACCATAAACTCGAACTGGCCGTACCGCGTCCTGAATGCGGTCTTCGGGATATCCTCCCTCCTCACCTTCACCTGATGGTATCCTGACCTCAGATCAATCTTCGAAAATACCCTAGCTCCGCTCAACTGATCAAAGAGATCATCGATCCGCGGCAGTGGGTACCTGTTCTTGATCGTAAGGTTGTTGAGTGCCCTGTAGTCGATACACATACGTACCGTCCCATCCTTCTTCGGTACAAAAAGCACCGGTACATCCCATGGTGAAGAACTAGATCGGATGAAGCCCTTGTCCTGCAACTCATCCACCTGTTTCTTTAACTCCACAAACTCGCTGTTGTTCACCCTATAGACGTGCTGAGATATCGGCTCTGTGCCGGGCACTAAGTCTATAGAGAACTCAACGTCTTTGTCCGGTGGTAGTCCTGGCAAGTCCTCCGAAAAGACATCCATGAACTAGCTATCAATGGATGTGGCACTGTCTGCTCCTCAACTAAAACTCTGCAGAAGACTCCGCTGCTCTGCTCTGCCTTCCGCCTGGCGAACTCGAACTCTGGCTCTCCTGGCAGACAGAAAAGAACTCTGCTGCCGCGACAATCTATACTGGCATGGTGCCTGTTCAACCAATCCATCCCGAGTACTATATCGTAGTTCGGTAGTGGCATTACGAGCAAACTCACATCCAGTTCTTGGCCTCCCCAAACTACTCTCCGATCCCTGCAAATATCACTGACGAGGATAATGCCACCCCCGGTCATGATCTTGTAAGTCCTAGGCAATGATTCAGAAGCAAGATGGTATCGAATAGCAAAAGATACTGACACAAAGCTATGCGACGCCCCAGAATCAAACAATACGAAAGCGGGAATGGAGTCAAGAAGAATAGAACCTGCAATAAGATCTCCAATAGCATCTGAATCCTCTGCTGCCATGGCGAATGCTCGCCCCTGCTGGCCTCTCCTGGCCTGCTGCCGGTGCTGGACAAACCTCTGCTGCTGAGTCTGCAGGGCTGGTCCCTTCTGCTGGCCTACTGGAGCCTTGGCTCCTCCTCCTCCTCCTCCTGGTGTCGGACGAGCTGCCGCTACGGGACAGTCTCTCATCTGGTGGTCTGGAGAACCACACATCAGATACCTCCCTAGCCTCTTCCTACAGTCATTCCACCCATGTCCCGGCTTCCTACAGAAAGGACAACTGGCAGTCTGCTACTGCCTGGGGCCCTGCTGAAAAGGTGCTCGCCCCTGTCCCTGAGGCTGCTGCTGGAAGTGCCTCTGCTGCTGCTGCTGGAAGTGGGGCCTCTTGGCCGGACCTCCGCTGCTACTAGCTCCGTGGAAGTCTCGTCCTCTCTTGAGCTTCAGCTCAAGATCATCCTCTGCTGCCATGGCACCCATCAAAATCTTCTCGAAAGTGGCACTCCAGTCACTCTTAGTCAAGGACTTGACCTCCTTGACTAACCCCTTCCGAAACCTCCAGGCCTTTGCCGAATCACTGAGTCCCTCCACAAATCTGCCTAATCGGCAGAACTCCCCTGCGTACTCCTCGACAGTACGGCTGCCCTGCACTAGGATCTCAAACTGCGTCTCCAGGAAGCCGAGAGCTGTGTCAGAAAAGAATTTTTCCTTGTACAGCTTCTTGAAGGCTGCCCAAGTCTGTCCCTCGGTCCCCACTCTAGGGTCCGTCTGATACCAAGTACGGGCCAGGTCCTGCATCTGGCTGCCTGCCGCCTTGATCTGAAGTCGGGCTGGTATCTCCGCCAGCCGAAATATCTCATCGATATGCTCGATCCAGTCATCGGCATATAAGATCCCCTCTGTGCCGCGAAAGTCCTGCGGACGCATCTTCTGGAAATCCTGGATCCCTGGTGTCCTCGGCTGATATGGCGGCACCTGGGCTACCTGCGGCTGTGCGATAACTCTCTCCACAGTCGTCAAGGCAAGCTGATGGGCATTCTCTATGCCCTGCTGGAAATGAGCGGTCTGCCGCTGCTGAGACTCCACCATCTTCTGAAGGAATTCGAACAACTGCCCCGCGTCAACTGATCCGGAAGGTGGCTACTGATGCTGCCGAGGGATATCAAGAATGACGGAGGAAAGTCTCTGTACAGGCGGAGGTGCACCTCCAAATGCAGCAGAAACGCCAACCTGAGTCGGCACAAAAGGAGCTGCGGTCTCGTGGCCCTGACAATCAGGACGAGAGGTGGCCGACCTCTCGATAGTATCCCCCGGACCGGAGCGATAGGATCGTGTCTCCATAACCATCCTGAAGACAGATCAAAACAAAAACAATTACTGAGAATGAAGCGAAAATCAAAGGAGGACAGTTATTTATTCGAAGGAAAAACATTTAATCAACAAGAAATTAGATGGCAATTATTGGATCGGAGTTTTCCTAATGTAAAACCCCTAAATTTCTACTATTTTTATTATTATTATTAAATTTACATGGATTTAAAATTTTGGATTGTACGCCACGTAGTCGTATTATACGTCGCGCACGAAATTTTGTTTTTCAAAATTGCTCGACGAGTACGAATATGTACGAGCGTACATATTTTTGAAAATATTATTTTTCTATTTTTGAAGTTTCAAAATAATATACATAATAATTATTTTGTTATCGTTCCAATTATTTCCAAGTTTGTTATTTTGTTTATAAAGCCTTACATTTTCGCAATTATTATTAATAAATAATATTTTTACTTGTATGCTAGAAAAGCATAATTATAAGAATATTAATTGTACAAACATATATATTTGTAATTATTTATTTGTTATTTTAAATAATGTAATTTTCGAAATTATTATTATTAATATTATTGGAAAATATATTTCAAACTTTTTGTAAAGATTTAAATGTTGATTTAAATTTTTGGATTTATTTAAATAAATATCTATATTTGTAAAATGATTTATCTTAATTGTTTTTAGTAAAGGATAGGGATTAATTAGATTTAAAAATTGGATTTGTATTGGATTTGGATTTGTATTCATTTGATTTAAATTAGTAATTTAAATATCTAAATTGGGTTTAAACAATCCTAATCATTATCTAGTTGGGAATTCCCACATCCTATAAATAGGCAGGTACTCCTCCAACTTTTTATTAGTCTCGACAAATTATTCCACTACAAATAGGTGTGCCTCGTGTCGGTGTTCCATCCATCCTCGTGTCAGCCTCGGGTCCGACCACGGGTGTCATTCCAATATCTTAATCCATATATTTTACATATACATCATCCTCTCCCCCGTGTCGACAAATCCGACACGACAAATCCCTAACCCTAGAAACACCATTATTTTCACCATGCCCATCCCGGCACCCGTGACAACCAAACAACACCACAATCACCGCCACCCTACCACCGTCTATACCGTTGCCTCACCACCACGAAGATCCCTACGACTACCACCACCACCACCACAACAGCCACCCGGACCATGGCAACCACCCCGACCTTCGTCGTCCTCACCACAGCCATCACCATAACACCCTACTCCCCGACCAAGCCCAGCCAAACTGCGGCCACCGGCCGGAAACCCCTTCACCACCTCCGGCCAAACCATGCCGAACACCGGCCGTCCCAAAACCACCGCCTGTCCGCAACCGGACCAGCCCACCGGCCGCCTCTCCTCGGCCAACCATCGAACCCCCGCCAACGTCGCCACGGCCACTGGCCGGAAACCCCAGCCCCATCGCCACCATAGGAAAAGAGAAAAAAATATAAACCCTAACCTAAAACTTACCCCATCGACGTCGGCCTGGACCGCCCCTCGCCGCCGGAGACGTGCCGCGAACCCTAGATCCTCCGCCACCCTCCTCCCGTACAGATCTGCCGCCCTCCAGTCGGACCGCCTGTGGAACCCCACGTTCCGCCGCCCGTCGGGAACCACGTCCGTCCGCCCGCCTCCTTCTCCGATCTCCTCCCTCCGGCCGAGCTCGCCTCGAGCCACCGTCCCTCACCGCTCGTCCCCGACTCCCCTCCGCTCCACCGCCTTTCAAAAACCCTCCACCTCCAAACGTCGCGCCCTCCGCCGTGTGCGTCGAGGCCGACCACCGCCATCCGCGCCGCCCAAACTCTGCCATCCATCCGGATCTCGCCTCCGCTAACCCAAGACGCCGCCTCCGCTCCCGATCTCCGCCTAGCCCGACGAAGCCTCCGCCGCTCCAACCTCGCTCTTTTCCCACCGCCTTCGCCTTCCCACTCTCTTCCTCTCTCCCAATCCATTCTCGCTCTCCCACGCTCAAGCCCCTTTACTCATTTCTCTCCCTGTACTCTCTTAAAGTAAGGAATCCTGGTTACTTTTCTTTTTCTTTTTTTTGCTTCTCTACTGAAGGAGAGAAGCCAGTATGTGGCTCTTTTTTTTTCTTTTCGACTGTTAACAGATAAATTTTTGTTATTTTTATTATTTGCCATTGTTGTTATTCTTATTATTTCTATTATTATTATTATTATTCTTATTCTTATTCTTATTATTATTATTATTATTATTATTATTATTATCTTTATCATCATTATTATTAGTATTATTATTAATATCATTAGTATTAATGTACTTTTATTATAAGTATTAATGTATGTATGTAGTGTATTTTTATTAACTATTATTATCATTATTATTATTATTATTGTCACAGACTAAGATTAAGGACTAATATTATTTATTAGTATTATTTTATTTGGTATAGATATTATTACAAATAGTATCAATATTATTGATATTTCTATTTGTATTAATCATCATAATACTAATAATCATTTTTATCAAGGTTATCCTTAGTTATAAATCTTTTCAAAGTTTTCTTGTATAAACATGTATACACAGTTATATAAAAATATTATATTTGGCTTGGCCTTATTTTCAAATATGGTTTTAAAATCCTACATAATTTTCCATATTATTATTATTTATCTAAATTATTTTTAAGGGTATATTATTTTTGAGAATTTTTAGTTAAAATAATTTTCCTTAAAATTTTGTAGTTATATTTAGATTAACCAAAACCTATTTTCAAATAGTATAAGTACTTTCTTCTAATTCCCTTCGAATATCCTCTTGTCCATGACGCAGCCTATCTTCCTATTCCCTTACCAATTCTAGATTATCCTATGTCCACCCTAGCCAAATTGACCCTTCTGGACTCAATGACACGATCCGTGCCACCATCCGAGGCCACCTTGCATAGTGGTTGCATCGAAGTTGCAGTTTGTGCCACCTTGGTCATCGCAGCACACCAGGCGCTATACCAGGCAAGACACCTTGCCATTTGCTGTTTAATTATTTTAGCTCATATTTCATGCATGTTCATTATTTTCTTTATGCAAAATAAACTGTGATACATGGCATAACCTGTTAGAATTTACTGTTCAGTTTCTTGCTATGTATTATTTTCTTACACATTAAACGTAGATTTAAGGGACCACCTTTGTGTGTTGCATTCATGGCCTTGACACGTTGTACCACGAAGTTGTGTGTCGCATGTAGAACTCGGAAGTGCGTGATTGGCTGGCCACCAGTACGTACAAGCCGTACGATAGGAATAACCGCTAATAGAGGTTGCATGCTAGTTTGACTTATCGGTTATAGAGTTAGCATTGGGCGGAAAGAACATGATTGGAAGTTGGCTACCACCCTATCTATCGTAGACTCGCTCGCTACTGAGGAACGATAGGTAGACTATATGCTATAGACTCGCTCGGTACTGAGAAATAGTATATGGTGTTGTGACTCGCTACTGAGGTCCTGCATTGGTATTTTCTTGACTTGACCCGGTAGTCATGCGACCATGAACTGTTCTTAAACTGCATTCACCTAGATTTGGTTAGGCGCCCTTATCCGTTAGGTACGAGTACCTTTGGTTTGGGTACTTGTATCTGACCGTGGCTTGGAATAATAACTTGTCGCGGATTAGTTCGTCACATCTTGTCCTTGTTTGGTTGTAGGTGTGACTTACTACTTCGATGAGAAGGTATTGAACCTTGTTGGGGTTCGGATACCATATTGGATTCATAGTATGGGAAGACACGTTACCGTGAATTAGTTTACCATCTCCTGTCCTTGTTTGGTTGGGGGGATGGTACGCTCGTTCAGTAGGTGCGTTTTGGAACATGTTATAATTCGATTTACTTATTTATTTGAGCAATATTTATTCAGTTAATATGGCATGCTATGATGTGTCTTGTTACGTCCCTCTGAGGACCTGGTTGTCTTGCCAGGTGTGTGCTATTGTCTTTCGCAGGTGCTTTAGCTCTAGCCGTGTCCATCGCCATTCCTTCGAGGATGATTGCATTTGGATCGTCTTCGCTTCGCTCGCCACTCATTTCATTTCCACGTATTTTATTTCCTTATTTTATTGGTAGTGGATTTGTCTCCGCCCAATATATTGTATCAAGACAAATTTATTCTCATTATATGATCCTTTATTCATTTATTCTGTGTGGATGAGATTAGTTATGGTTCTACTGTATTTTACAGCTTATGTATTTATACGAGGCTTCCATATATTGGAGTATACTTCGTATGAATACAGCTGGCATGTCTACGTTCCTAGTCCTACGTATTTTGGGACTGGGGAGTTACATGTTTTTGTGGTGGTCCATGCAGGTCAAGATAAATTGTTTGGTTACTTTACCGTACCAAGCAAGCCTGCGTATAGGATTAGAAGTCTAGGATCTCATCCACATACTTGACCACTTTCTTCAATCTACCGTTTGACTCATCGATTGCATCTTGTTTGATTACTTCTATCATTATCCTTATCTTTTCTTCGTGCTGCTAGAGATTGACCCTACTAGTTAGACATTGTCCCAAAACACCATTAGTTAAATTCTTTAAGTTGGGTAGAATACCTTATGAACTAGCAACCCCTTTGACCTAGTGACCTATATTAGCAAGCTTATTTAGATCCTAAAAACTAGAGGACCTAACCCGTCTAGCCAACCAAGGGCTTGGACAAGAAGACTATAGGACGACTATATAAAGACCATCGCAGGACATAACTTATCTCCTTTAGAGGTTCGAACCAATTTCTACTTTCGTGCCTATAATTTCACTCTCTTGACAAATGTTGCTACTACAACCTAGATTTGCAAGTTCTTTGATTATCGAGCTTGTTCACGACATATGTTATTGGAAGATATCCCACTAACATGTTGTCTAATCAGAACCGGTGCATAATGGTCTGATCAACCAAGTGCATTTTGGTTCGCTTTTGTCGATTATTCTACGTGGATGGGGACATAGTTAAGCTTGTCCTCTAGAGTCCCATCCACGACTGCCTTGACAATTCCTTTGAAATTATTCGATCGTCCTTGAATCACGTATTCGTATTCGATAACGCCTCCTTCGAACTCTATATTGCTTTCGCCTCCACCTATTTTAGAAGGACGAAGGCGTTGTACTAAAACCTTTCTAGCTTTCATATCATGATTATTATCACTCGATATTTCATCCTAAACTCCTCGTCCTTCATCTTGACCCTACTATGACCCTCATTCAATGATCTAGATCGTAAATTCTTACGGTATGAATTGTTATAAATTATTTTCCATCGATACCACCTTGTGTCCTCTCACCCCCCTACTAAGTCTTAATTTCGAGGACGTTTTAAGTTGGGTAGGATGTAAAATCCCTAAATTTCTACTATTTTTTTATTATTATTAAATTCGCATGGATTTAAAATTTTGGATTGTACGCCACGTAGTCGTATTATACGTCGTGCACGAAATTTTGTTTTTCAAAATTGCTCGACGAGTACGAATATGTGCGAGCGTACATATTTTTGAAAATATTATTTTTCTATTTTTGAAGTTTCAAAATAATATACATAATAATTATTTTGTTATCGTTCCAATTATTTCCAAGTTTGTTATTTTGTTTATAAAGCCTTACATTTTCGTAATTATTATTAATAAATAATATTTTTACTTGTATGCTAGAAAAGCATAATTATAAGAATATTAATTGTACAAACATATATTTTCGTAATTATTTATTTGTTATTGTAATAATATAATTTTCGAAATTATTATTATTAATATTATTGGAAAATATATTTCAAACTTTTTGTAAAGATTTAAATGTTGATTTAAATTTTTGGATTTATTTAAATAAATATCTATATTTGTAAAATGATTTATCTTAATTGTTTTTAGTAAAGGATAGGGATTAATTAGATTTAAAAATTGGATTTGTATTGGATTTGGATTTGTATTCATTTGATTTAAATTAGTAATTTAAAAATCTAAATTGGGTTTAAACAATCCTAATCATTATCTAGTTGGGAATTCCCACATCCTATAAATAGGCAGGTACTACTCCAACTTTTTATTAGTCTCCACAAATTATTCCGCTACAAATAGGTGTGCCTCGTGTCGGTGTTCCATCCATCCTCGTGTCAGCCTCGGGTCTGACCCCGGGTGTCATGCCAATATCTTATTCCATATATTTTACATATACATCATCCTCTCCCCCGTATCGACAAATCCGACACGACAAATCCCTAACCCTAGAAACACCATTATTTTTACCATGCCTATCCCGGCACCCGTGACAGCCAAACAACACCACAATCACCGCCACCCTACCACCGTCCATACCGTTGCCTCACCACCACGAAGATCCCTACGACTACCACCACCACCACCACCACCACCACCACAACAGCCACCCGGACCACGGCAACCACCCCGACCTTCGCCGTCCTCACCACAGCCATCACCATAACACCCTACTCCCCGACCAAGCCCAGCCAAACTGCGACCACCGGCCGAAAACCCCTTCACCACCTCCGGCCAAACCCTGCCGAACCCCGGCCGTCCCAAAACCACCGCCTGTCCGCAACCCGACCAGCCCACCGGCCGTCTCTCCTCGGCCAACCATCGAACCCCCGCCAACGCCGCCACGGCTACTGGCCGGAAACCCCAGCCCCATCGCCACTATAGGAAAAGAGAAAAAAATATAAACCCTAACCTAAAACTTACCCCATCGACGTCGGCCTGGACCGCCCCTCGCCGCCGGAAATGCGCCGCGAACCCTAGATCCTCCGCCACCCTCCTTCCGTACAGATCTGCCGCCCTCCAGCCGGACCGCCTGTGGAACCCCACGTTCCGCCGCCCGTCGGGAACCACGTCCGTCCGCCCGCCTCCTTCTCCGATCTCCTCCCTCCGGCCGAGCTCGCCTCGAGCCACCGTCCCTCACCGCTCGTCCCCGACTCCCCTCCGCTCCACCGCCTTTCAAAAACCCTCCGCCTCCAAACGCCGCACCCTCCGTCGTGTGCGCCGAGGCCGACCACCGCCATCCGCGCCGCCCAAACTCCGCCTTCCGTCCGGATCTCGCCGCCGCTAACCCAAGACGCCGCCTCCGCTCCCGATCTCCGCCTAGCCCGGCGAAGCCTCCGCCGCTCCAACCTCGCTCTTTTCCCTCCGCCTTCGCCTTCCCACTCTCTTCCTCTCTCCCAATCCTTTCTCGCTCTCCCACGCTCAAGCCCCTTCACTCATTTCTCTCCCTGTACTCTCTTAAAGTAAGGAATCCTGGTTACTTTTCTTTTTCTTTTTTTTGCTTCTCTACTGAAGGAGAGAAGCCAGTATGTGGCTCTTTTTTTTTTCTTTTCGACTGTTAACAGATAAATTTTTGTTATTTTTATTATTTGCCATTGTTGTTATTCTTATTATTTCTATTATTATTATTATTATTCTTATTATTATTATTATTATTATCATTATCTTTATCATCATTATTATTAGTATTATAATTAATATCATTAGTATTAATGTAATTTTATTATAAGTATTAATGTATGTATGTAGTGTATTTTTATTAATTATTATTATCATTTGTCACAGACTAAGATTAAGGACTAATATTTATTTATTAGTATTATTTTATTTGGTATAGATATTATTACAAATAGTATCAATATTATTGATATTTCTATTTGTATTAATCATCATAATACTAATAATCATTTTTATCAAGGTTATCCTTAGTTATAAATCTTTTCAAAGTTTTCTTGTATAAACATGTATACACAGTTATATAAAAATATTATATTTGGCTTGGCCTTATTTTTAAATATGGTTTTAAAATCCTACATAATTTTCCATATTATTATTATTTATCTAAATTATTTTTAAGGGTATATTATTTTTGAGAATTTTTAGTTAAAATAATTTTCCTTAAAATTGTGTAGTTATATTTAGATTAACCAAAACCTATTTTCAAATAGTATAAGTATTTTCTTCTAATTCCCTTCGAATATCCTCTTGTCCATGACGCAGCCTATCTTCCTATTCTCTTACCAATTCTAGATTATCCTATGTCCACCCTAGCCAAATTGACCCTTCTGGACTCAATAACACGATCCGTGCCACCATCCGAGGCCACCTTGCATAGTGGTTGCACCGAAGTTGTAGTTTGTGCCACCTTGGTCATCGCAGCACACCAGGCGCTCTACCAGGCAAGACACCTTGCCATTTGCTGTTTAATTATTTTAGTTCATATTTCATGCATGTTCATTATTTTCTTTATGCAAAATAAACTGTGATACATGGCATAACCTGTTAGAATTTACTGTTCAGTTTCTTGCTATGTATTATTTTCTTACACATTAAACGTAGATTTAAGGGACCACCTTTGTGTGTTGCATTCATGGCCTTGACACGTTGTACCACGAAGTTGTGTGTCGCATGTAGAACTCGAAAGTGCGTGATTGGCTGGCCACCAGTACGTACAAGCCGTGCGATAGGAATAACCACTAATAGAGGTTGCATGCTAGTTTGACTTAGCGGTTATAGAGTTAGCATTGGGCGGAAAGAACATGATTGGAAGTTGGCTATCACCCTATCTATCGTAGACTCGCTCGCTACTGAGGAACGATAGGTAGACTATATGCTATAGATTCGCTCGGTACTGAGGAATAGTATATGGTGTTGTGACTCGCTACTGAGGTCCTGCATTGGTATTTTCTTGACTTGACCCGGTAGTCATGCGACCATGAACTGTTCTTAAACTGCATTCACCTAGATTTGGTTAGGCGCCCTTATCCGTTAGGTACGAGTACCTTTGGTTTAGGTACTTGTATCTGACCGTGGCTTGGAACAATAACTTGTCGCGGATTAGTTCGTCACATCTTGTCCTTGTTTGGTTGTAGGTGTGACTTACTACTTCGATGAAAAGGTATTGAACCTTGTTGGGGGTCCGGATACCATATTGGATTCATAGCATGGGAAGATACGTTACCGTGAATTAGTTTACCATCTCCTGTCCTTGTTTGGTTGGGGGGATGGTACGCTCGTTCAGTAGGTGCGTATTGGAACATGTTATAATTCGATTTACTTATTTATTTGAGCAATATTTATTCAGTTTATATGGCATGCTATGATGTGTCTTGTTACATCCCTCTGAGGACCTGGTTGTCTTGCCAGGTGTGTGCTATTGTCTTTCGCAGGTGCTTTAGCTCTAGCCGTGTCCATCGCCATTCCTTCGAGGATGATTGCATTTGGATCGTCTTCGCTTCGCTCGCCACTCATTTTATTTCCACGTATTTTATTTCCTTATTTTATTGGTAGTGGATTTGTCTCCGCCCAACATATTGTATCAAGACAAATTTATTCTCATTATATGATCCTTTATTCATTTATTCTGTGTGGATGAGATTAGTTATGGTTCTACTGTATTTTACAGCTTATGTATTTATACGAGACTTCCATATATTGGAGTATACTTCGTATGAATACAGCTGGCATGTCTACGTTCCTAGTCCTACGTATTTTGGGACTGGGGCGTTACACCTAATGTGATTGAGTACCTCAAAACTATATCCTATCCTACTGCAGGCTGTAGTGATACTCTAGTTCGAATACCACTACAATCTAGACCTGCATGGGCCACCACTAAAAATGTGTCACGACCCGCACCCTAGAGTAAGGGCACGAGAAGTGGGTACGTCCAGCCTACGTCGCAGTGTCGGCGGTAGAACGCTGTCCTAGGTCACAACATCTAACAATATAAGGTACATGTACAGGGGCGGATCCAGAAACTATAAGTAGGTTGGGCTACCATATATTTGAGTGTGCTAGAAGTAGGCTAAACCATATAAAAAATTCAAAAAAGAAAAATTATATGAAAAAACTATGTAAAATATTTTTTTTGGGGTGGGCTCCAGCCCACCCCAACTCATACTTGCATCCGCCCATGTACATGTACAGTATATACACTTCGAGTGGAGGTGACAATACAGAATACAGTCTCAATCACAACTAAGGCAGAAATAGTACGATATCATAGTTGAAATCTCAAGGAAGATACAAACAGAAGGGGAAATAAGTCTAAGTGTCTAAATGACACAATAACAAAACATAGTACAACTCAAATCCCAAAGACAACATAAGTAAGATAAAGCCTAACTAAACTAGTCTAGGCAGTAGGGGTGATGTCATCAGCTAGAGCGGGGTCCTCCTGAGAGTCCAGCTCGCAAGTGTCGTCTAGGGCTGCTCCGTAGTATGTAGGACAGAAATCCTCGGCATTATCTGTAATATTTTCAACAGGTCCAGTCAGGACAGGAACGAGCACAATACATCTCATGCAATTCATATCATGGCAGGAAGGTAAAAACATGCAGAAGAGTAAGATACATGAATTGTAAGAAGATGTACACGAAAATAAGAGAGATATTTGTAAACTGGAAATATATATATGATAAGTAAGAATTGTAAGTGACTAGTGATTCAGAGCATAAGACGGTTATTTAAACAGCACGATGTTGCACACAATATAATATAGAGAGGTTCACACGATTTGGATTGATCACATAACCACTTCTACTCCCCCGTCCCCAATCAATACACAAGGATCCAATCAAGTTATGTTATTGCACACGAAGTATAGATGCACACGATGATCATGTGGGCACATGAGAGTACACGAGTTCACACGATTTACACGATATGTACACGAATAACACGAACACAAGGAGTACACGATGCCCATGATAAAGTACAAGAACATGAAATACCTGATGTATCCGCGAAGGGGATATCATCGCACGATAAGATCCATATAGTACTAATCCGTGATAACATGTGTCAGTATCAAGTAAAGTAATCTAGAGCATGAAAGTAGGTCCTAGCAAGTATGAAAAGATCAGATAATGTACTCGCCTGAGATCCGAATGACCTTGAGAAAAATAAAGTCCGAAGCGAGGTAACTGAGTCCTATTTAGAGCAACACAAGTCATGATGTATACAAGGGAATTATAATTGAAGAATACAATGCATCTACATGTTTCTAGGTCAGTCTGGACCAAAGTCAACTCTTGGTCAACTCTGGTCAACTCTAAAAGTCAACTCTAGTCAAATTAGGTCACACTAGTTAGGGTTTGGTAAATCTTGGTCGACTAGTCTAATCTAGGCTTAGTAAGTCAATTTTAGGTTTAACAAGTCAATTCTAGGTATAAACACATAGCCCAGGCAACTAACTACACTCTAGGCCTATACACCATTATCAATACCACCCTATTTATATACAATACTCAATATAATTTACTAACTTGCATTCTCCTCTTGCATTATACTACACATGTACACTCAATGTTTAGCATAGACTATACTAGCCATCAACATACAACTTTACCTATAGCTACATTATGAGATATATACATATATATATATATATATATATATATATATATATATATATATATATATATATATATATATATATATATATATATATATATATATATATATTTTTGAGTAATAGGGAGAGACACATGTGTGTTTGTGTGTCTAGAGTACATGTAACATGTGGGTGTGTGTGTAATGAGAGGGTGAGGGGCAGATATCATGTTTGATAGGCATAGATGTATGTAAGGTGACAGTGAGGTGCATATGGGTGTGTAGTAAATGAAATCAAAGAATTAATTTAGAGTAGTGTGTGTAATAAGTGAAGTGTAATGTGTCTTCATGTGAACTAAATCACACAAAACAGTGGGTTAACAGGAAATTTCAGGTTACATGGGTTTCCAAGTATTGGAAATTCAGTTTTCATCTCTAAACCAAACAACCTTTCTCAATTTCTCAAAACCAATCCTATGTTTTTTTCTTTTCCTGTTGAATTGGAAATATTGAATCCAATATCTCTGTTCATAATGATTTTAACCAAAACTTCAGTTTACTGTTTTCTCATTCTCAGGTTATTACTCAAGTTACTATCTTCTTAACTTAACATTAATTTCAGGTTTAAAAATATAAGGGAGAACTCAGTTTTAACAACATCAAAACTCAGGTTTTTTATCTTAGAAAATCTCAGTTTTCATTATTAACCAAAATCTCAGTTTTCAACCAACATAGGATTAGAATTTAAGTTTACAGTGTTTAAAATCCCAGTTTACATCTGAACTTTCCATTCTCAGGAAATCTCAGTTCATAATGATTGAACAAAACTGGAATTTCAGGAACCACATATTCATTACTGATATTTCAGGATACCCAAAACTGGAAAAAAACAGTGAACCACAACCCTCAATTTCAAAATCCCTATTTCAATTAATGTAAAACCTATTCTAACTTGCAATTCCCAACTAGCAGAACTAATACATTTGTATAGATAAACAAATTATGAAACTTATCATTCGAATCTACTTAGAAAAGGAAGGGAAAATTTAGGAAAACAATATGGTGATATACTACCCAAAATCGAAATCTCATTTCAGTTTTTACTTACGATCCTGTTAACCCAGTTATGTAACAAATCCCTGACATGTATTCATGTCTACACATTATCATATGAACCTTAATTTACATAGATTAACACTTCATTTTCGTTTAAACTCTGAAACTAAGAACTGTACACAGTATCAGTAAATCATGTAAACCTCTGTAAAATCCCAATTGAATATTAATCAATATGGAAACCTATAACAGTCGTGTACAGTGGTGTCAGGTACGTGTGTGTACATGTAGAAAGTGTCCACGTGTCCTAGAACTGGACACAAGTGTCAAGAAACGAAATGCAGGAAGTATCAGTAAATCTCAGAACGCAGTCTCGTGTGGCCAGTCCCCAAACGATTGGACACGACACAAAGCAAATGACACCTCGTGCACTTGGACACGGGTAGCCCAGCTATAGGGCTACCAGGTCGACACAACACGACCTATCCTAATTGTGTCAGTACGCAATACGAATGCCGTATCAGTAGCCTCTGCTCGCGCGCGTGTGTGTGTGTGTGTGCGACAGTGCAAGACTAGTGTGAGTCGATTTTCGTGTCCGAAACGACACGAGGAGTCGTGAAATTTTAGGAGTGACTTGTCAGTCACTGCCCCGACCTCCACACCAATTTTGGTGGTTCCTAGTGGTCTGTGCAGTGAGCACTACACGCGTGGCAGCAGGGCACTGCTACCGTGTCTGCACGTGTGTGTGCGTGTCCGATTTGGACATGAAGAACACCAAAACCTCGACTCAGTCCTCTGGAACATTAATATATATATTAAAACTTAATTTTCTGTTCATTTAGTTTCTGAAAATTATACTATTTATTTCTCACAGACATTACATCGAACACCTTCTAAAAATTATTGATACGTGTCCGATACGGACACGAAATGGACACTACCTAGTACCAAACCATTCCTACAGCTAGGGTATACCTATATGCATGCATCTATGGAATTAAAATATAATTTACTAGGGTTTCATGGGATTTACCTATTGAGATTGAATCTCAATGAAAAAGGGCAAGGATGAGGCTTCTTCTTGAACTCCAATTCACCCAAGCACTTCAAACCCTAGCTAGAAAGCCCCAACTAGCCTCCACTATGGTAGAGGGTGATGTTGCAATTGATTAGAACCAATTTGGGCTTGATTTGGATATTAGGGAAGGAATTTTGAGGAGGAACTATTAGGGTTCTAAAGAGTTGTAAAAGAGGCAAAGGTTTTTTTGTTAGAGATGTTTTATAGGAAGGGGGGATCATTTGTGGCTGCCATTAGATGTGTTAGGGTTAAATTTTAGGGCTAGATGTGTGGCTAGGAGTTGTCCAACAAAATCTAGGCCTTCCTATTGGTTCAACTTGTCATGGCTACCTTTATTACGAATATCTTAGGGTTAAATATCTTACCTACAAATATCTAGATATTAGTAATTATGACATGATTAAGTTAACCTAATCAATCAAGGCTAATCTAGATTAGGCTAAGTTTCTAGGTCAAGTCTCAACTTAACATTTAACACATATTTAATTAATGAAAAAAACAAAATCACCAAAAAGTCAAAATGACCAAAATACCCTCAAACCTAAAATGTGGTAGTGACAGTAACTGAAATGTAGAACGAATAGGTGCGTTGTAATCTTGGTTAGGTTGTCTGTGACTGTTTTTCATTGGTTTGTCAAAATCTACAATATTTGGATAGAGAATCGGCTTCCAAGTTAGGTTTCTAAACTGTTATTATGAACTGTTACGGGTCAATTTTATGCACGACTTTGTGTAAATTTCGCAGTCGATCTAGGGAACGATTTCGAGATCCATCTGATGGGATTCGAGGAGGATCATGGGGGCTTCTAACAGGAATTCGTACATTCAAAAACGATCAATCATAGATGGAGAAAGGGGAGTGAGAAGGGGGTTACCTCGCGGTCTCGAAACAGGGGTTTTTCTCTGTTGCGGTCGGGATTTGGGTGCTCCGGCGGTGGTCCGGTCGACGACAATAGCTTGCAGGCGTTCAAGGGGTTCGTCAGGTGGTGGGGGTGCTGGAGTATTCGAGGGTTGGGGTCGAGGATGAGAATTTAGGAAGAATTGTTAGGGTTTACTCGTCGAGCCCTACCGTATTTTTATAACACCTATTTTGATACGAATTCTTCTCGAATTTAAATTCAGTATCTTGCTTGGATTAGGTCATATGGGAGAGAATAAAATTTGGATTTGATAGAGGAAATCTGGATAATATTGGATTTAAATTGAAATTTTGCACGCTGCTAGGTTGCTTCTCTACGGGGCGGGGGGAGGGGGGTTCGCGAGCACGCGGTTACTGCAGCTGCGGCTACTGTAACTGTTGCTTTATATATCTTCCATTCTATTTCTTTTTCTTTCTCTCATTTTAATTCTTTTCTAATCCTTTTTTTTGCTTATATATATATATATATATATATATATATATATATATATATATATATATATATATATATATATATATATATATATATATACGTCCTAACACATAAATGTGTACCAAGTTTTAATACCACAATTTTACAAGAATTTACCAAAAACTCTGATACACACTGCAATCCAATATTTATATATATTGCATATAATTCAATATATATATATATATATATATATATATATATAGATATATATATATATATATATATATATATATATTGCATATAATTCAATATATATATATATATATATATATATATATATATATATATATATATATATATATATATATATATATATATATATATATATGTCACTATCATATAATTACTCAAAAAAAACTATAAATAATATAATAATCAATAATTACATATAAAAATATAGGGAGATTACATCCTACCCAACTTAAAGAAATTTTATCCTTAAAATTAATCTAAGGCGGGGGGAGGGGGGGGGGGGGGGTCGAGTGCGATGCAATTCAAGGAACTATAAAGTACTAACATGTGGAAGACATACCTTGGTTTTCGAACAATTTTGGGTAACGCTCTCGGATGTCGTCCTCGCGCTCCCAAGTAGACTTTCTCGACGAGTGATGCTTCCATGCCACGCGAACCAATGGTATAGATTGATTTCACAACACCTTCACTCGACGATCAAGGATGCCTACTAGTTTCTTTTGGTACGACAAGCTCAGTCCAACGGTGATCTCGGAGTGGTCGAGCACATGATTGCTGTATGCCACGTACTTCCTCAGCCGAGACACATAAAATACGTCATGTACTCCCTCTAGCGACGGTGGCAATACCAATCTGTAGGCAACCTCTCCAACACGTTCCAAGACATCGAAAGGGTCGATGTATCTTGGGATCAACTTGCCACGTCCTCCGAATCGAATCGTGCCTCTAGTGGGGGATATCTTCAAGAATACATGGTCACCGTCCTCGAACTCCAAGGGTCGACGACGATTATCTGCCCACTGCTCCTGGCGATCATGCGCTGCTCGCAGGTGGTCTTGTATCTTCTTAACCTTCTCCACTGTGCTCAAAACCAACTCGGGTCCCAACATCTGTCGCTCTTCGATATCGCTCCAAAAGACAAGAGATCGACACTTTCTACCATACAATGCTTCAAACGAGGCCATCTGGATGCTCGCTTGATAGCCATTGTTGTAGGAAAACTCCACAAGATGAAGGTGGTCTTTCCAAGATCCGCTAAAGTCAAGCATACATGCACTCAACATATCCTCTAGCGTCTGAATAGTACGCTCTGATTGGTCGTCTATCTGCGGATGGTATGCCGTGCTAAACTTCAAATGCGTACCCAAACTATCCTGCATACTTCTCCAAAAGTGTGAGGTAAAACTCGATTCACGATCCGATACGATGCTAACTGGTACACCGTGTAGCTTCATTATTTGCTTCATATACATATCCGCCAAAACTTCTGTGGACTGTCCCACTCTAAAAGATAAGAAGTGGGCTGATTTGGTAAGTCTATCAACAATCACCCATACCGTATCTCGTCTGCTAGGACTTCGAAGAAATCCTGTGATGAAATCTATCGTAATGTGCTCCCACTTCCACTCAGGAATGGGTAACGGCTGCAATAATCCGGCCGTCCTCTGGTGCTCGGCCTTCACTTGTTGGCAAACCAAACACTTGGTACGAAACGAGTTATCTCTCGCTTTATTCCGTGCCACTAATAATACTGCCGTAAGTCCTGGTACATCTAAGTTCCTCCGGGATGAATAGAGTAAGTCGAACTGTGTGCTTCTACCATCAACTCCTGCCATAGCTCTCCATTAGGAACATAAATACGATCACCACATCGCAGTGTCCCATCGGGATGAATCCTCAATCCCGTCTGCTCTCCTGCCTCAATCCGATCTCGAAGCCGTCGAAATCTAGCATCCATGGGCAATACCGCCTTGATTCGATCTACTAATGATTATTGCACTTGGAGATTGGCTAATACGCCATCTGCTCCGGGCAATACTACCTCAATACCAAGCTGCTGCAAGTTTCTAATCAACTCCTTTTGTGTCACAATCCGTACCCTGATTAGGGACACGAGCACGTGGTTACGTCTAGCCTACACCGCAGAATCGGTGGTAGAACGCTGTATAGGTCGTCTACCAAAACTACACTAACAGTATAAGGGTACCTGTCATCTCCATACGGAGGAATATATATGACATAACTCAATCACAAGATAAAACTAAGGTGGATAGCACTGAAAGGAAATATGATAGATGTGAAAATAGAAAATGAGTTCAACATCCAACACAGCCGGAGAGAAACAAAAAACATCATAGAGTCACAAAATATAAATATAAGCTACTACAGTCTAAAACAAAAGCTGGATCGTAGTCCAGGCAAGCCTAACTAAACTAACTACTCTGGGTATGCAAAGTCTAGTGGCTTAACTAATAGGCCACAGTCCTGGCCTAAGTCTCCATGTATCTCGACCCTATAGTAGGTCGAGCAGTCTGCCTCAGAAACATCTGTAATATATCAACAGTATCCTGTCAGAAAAATGAGCAAGTACAAACACTAACAACAGTTCTATATGAATTGACAAATTCTATAAGAGACAGTATAATAAAATATAAGACAAAGATATATGAAGACTTGGGAGCTATTCGGAAGCCGAGTTACAACCCTTAAACCAAACAATGACCGGGGTTGTAACCCTTCTTCTGGACCGGGGTTGGAAAACATGATCAGGCTTTCTATCTGACCGGCTATGAACAAGTATACAACGGAGCAGGATCAGGCCGGCCACCATGGAAAGCTATGACAAAGTGGGGTCAGGCTTTACCCGTCGTGAGCGAGGATATAGCTATGAACAAGTAACAAGTACAAGTATGAAGAACAAGTAGGGATTTTGATCACATAACCACTAATAACTCCCCATCCCCGAACAGTATAAAGGATCCGGACATAACACGTCATGACACGGGATTCCATAAGAGAGTAGCAAGTCCCTTTAGGAATCGGTGTCTATACAAGTACAGGGAACAAGACAGGAAATATACCAATATACCAAGAAAATATAGGAACAACATCTCATGTCATTATCCAACATATACTAGTCCGTGAACTATCATGTCTGGAAATCAAGTAAGATACTACAACTGAATCAGATATAGCAGATATCAAGAAAATAAAAATTATCAGTGAATGTACTCGCCTGTGGTCCTGAGCTGATAAGGTGAACAGACGCTCAGAGTAATCACAGACCTAAAGATGAGATACTATAAGTCAAACAGGGTTTAATAATGAAAGAAAACTAATTTAAGTCATAATATGCAAGTCTAAGTCAAACTAGGCCAAACTAGGTCAAACTGGGTCATACTGGGTCATACTGGGTCATACTAGATCATACTAGGTCACTGGAAGTCAATACAAGTCAAACTAGGTCAAAATTATTACAGTTGACTTTTGGTCAACTGGTCAACTCTGGTCAAATCGAGGTCAACTCTAGGTCATACTAGTCTAATGTTGACTAACTGTTGACTTTCAGTCAACTGGTCAACTATGGTTTGGTTTCGGGTCAATTCTAGTCATTATTAGGCTAAGTTTGACTTTCGGTTGACTTTCGTTGACTTTTGGTCAAAATGGTCAACCGAGGTCAAAACTAGTCTAAGGGCAATAATCCTAACCATTACCAACCAAGAGAACCTATTTCTAGCCACATGTTAAACTATCTAACTCAAAACTTACAATTACCCCATTACCTTAACTTACCGTATTACCCTTACCAAGGTAAACCTACTACCAAGCCTCTACCTTAGTTTTTAGGCACTTTTCTACCTCAACATGGTATTCTAATACCATGCCCCCTTATCTCGATACCATGCCATGGTATCTTGATACTCTAACATCGCATCTTGAAGGTATCTCAATACCTTAACTCAAATAAGGTAAATCCTATTTACCTTAAGATACCAACTTGGTATCCTACGATACCACTCCACTCTAACTCTAACTAATATCTAATACTAATTCTAACTAGCCTACAACACCATACTAACATTTACCCTTCTAATATATCACTAACATATACCATATCTTACCTTACCCTTGCTAACATACTAACATTGCACTCACTAACTTACACTCAACTCACACACACAAACACACAACTCAAACCTATAGATCAAGGACTAAAATGTGGAGTATAGGGACTGATATGATTTTGGAAAGGGGGATGAAACAATAGACTAAATTTAATATGGGAATGTATGGAAAGGGATGTAATTACATGAATACATAGATGGATATGTAACAAAATGACATGGATGATGACTGATTTGGTGAATGAAAGGATAACTTGGGGACTGACTGAACTGGGAATGATATATGGACTAAGACATTTAGGACTGAAAATAAATGGGAATATAGACTGATTTGGATGAAAAGGATGAATGGGTGAATGAATGGTGGAAGTGTTAATGGATGAATGAAGCGTGAATGTATTGTCACGACCCGCACCCTAGAGTAAGGGCACGAGACGTGAATACGCCCAGCCTACATTGCAGTGTCGGCGGTAGAACGCTGTCCTAGGTCACAACATCTAGCAATGTAATTATCTAAACAGTTTATACTCCCCGAATGGGGGTAACATAGCAATAGAAACTCAATCACAACTAAGGAAGATATAGCACGATATGAATAGAACTCAAGGAAATGAAATAGATAAACAATAGTCTAAGATAATCCCAGCAGTACAAGTCTCAGATAAAAGAATATATACAAACTGATCTCCAAAATAGAGTAACTAAAACATGATCCAACTACATAGATAAAAGCCTAACTATCTAGTCTAGGCAGTCGGGGGAAGGTCCTCAGCTACTGCTGGATCCTCAAAGTGTCAAAACCCCTTGAAAACTCTAAAGAGAGATGCTCCTCTTGATGGTGAAACCCCTCTAAATTGTTGGAAAACTGAGAACAAATAATTCCACCAGCAAGAAAACAATAATTAGAAACTATTGCAACTTGTTTGGATTAAAAAGGATGAGAAATGGATTTATTAAGAATTTCTAAAGATGGGAGCTCACCTCTTTCTTCTCTTGCAATAATTTCCTAAGGAAGAGGCTAGCCCTAACTTTGGGAGGCATTAAATAGGATGTGATGGGTCAATAGTGGCTGCCATGGGCTGATTAGGGTTAGGGTTGGTTCATGGTGTGGGCCTATGGGCTATTAAGCCTAAGTCATTAATCATGACTTATCAAGTCATAAGCCATATTAGCCTACACAACTCCAAATCACCCCTACCTAGTTCCAATGACTTAAACCTTATTACCTTAGGTCAAACCAAGGTTACTTAACCTAGCTAAGTGGCCATAACCTAGATTAGTAACTAGGTTAGTCTTCTAGTCAACACAAGTCAAAGTCCACTATAGGCCCAAAAACAATTCTCCTAAAAATTCACCAAAAATCACCAAAAATCATATTAATTATAATAAATCATAATAATACATAATAATTCAAATAAATTCCCAAAATTTGAAAAATGACCAAAATACCCCCAAGCCAGAAAAGTGGTAGTGACATGTATGAATGGTATAAATGAATGGTGGAATGCATGAGTGAATGATGAATGCAAAAATGAATAGATGAATGTGAATGGCTAAATGCATATATGAATGTATGGGTGAATTTAGGGACTGCTATGGGGCTGATTTGTGTATGGGTTAATGAATGAATGGATATGGATGTATAGATAAAGGGATGGCTGAAATGAATGGAAGGGTGGATAGATGGATGGATGTATTAATGATTGAATGAATGAAAGGGTTAATGAATGATGGATGCATGAGTGAATGGAGTAAAAGAAGTGAATGACTGAATATATGAATGAATTGATGGAGGGGTGAATGGATGGATGGAATATGGGCTGCTCCCCTACATAGCTGCTACTGCAGCCTGCTGCTATTTGGACTGCTACTGCTCACTGCTGTCCCGAGCAGTGCTGCCACTGCTCACTGCTGCCCCGAGGAGTGCTGCCACTGTTCACTGCTGCTGCCAAGGAGGCAACAGCCTATTCTCGACCTGCTGCTACTGAACAACAGTCCTTTCCCCCCTTCCTTCACACTCCCTCACTCTCTAACTCTCTCTATCACTCTCTCTATTACTCTCTATATTACTCTCTATATCTCATTCTCTATATCCCTCTCTCACTCTCTGTATCACTCAACACCTACACATATATATAAAGACACACACACACCCATGAAAATATATATACATTAGATCACTCACACACACAATACATTATATATATATATATATATATATATATATATATATATATATATATATATATATAGACACACACATACACAATATATTATATAACAATGAGAATTTATATATACATAGAATATGATACATTAAAATACAATATGATACATTGAGAACAACATTTAAAATCTGAAATTAAAGTCATAAATAATCATTTACTCAATACATCAAACACCAATGTGTCCAAAATTGGGGGTTTCCCACTTGGACACAAAACTCAACATGGACACATCCTAATGACCTCCAAATGGATCCAAAATGGACACAAATGGAGATACGACCATGGGGGTCATTTCTATGGATTCAAAATGGTCCTAAATGCATATAGGAATGAAATAGAGGAGAGATTATACCTTTCGGGTGATCAAAACCAAGGAAACTCCTCCCGATACGACACCGACACGAAGAGACCTCCAAATGGACACGTACAAGATCCAAAACTTCCCAAATCTAGCTAGCTCCTCCTCTTGATTGAAATAGAGAAGAAAAGAAAGGGATTGATGAAGAAATGGGTTGATTTTGAGGTGAAAATGAATGGAGACTCCTCTCAAATTTGGGGAAGAACAAGAGAGAGAGAGAGTTTTTGTGTGGATAATAACAAATAGGAGGCTCATCCCTATCCTCCTATGGCCGACCAAGTGTGGGATTAGGTGTCCTATTTGCTAATGTCTAGAATACCCCCACTTGTCTTATTGATTTAAAAATATGAATAGGTTTTAGGTTGAGGCTAAATTAGTCTAGTTTTTAGTCTCTAATTAAACCAAACCTATTCATTGATTAGTCCAACCATAATAACTTAATTTTATTGTCATGTAGGCTATGTCTAACTAATGAGTGGGTCCCACTAGAGTCAAAGCGACCTCGGGTCCCCGATATAAGTCGGATTGAGTTGAAATTCGAACCCGACTCAAATAACCCCAAAATAATATCATAAATATTAAAATAAATTTCAAAAATATTTTAAAATAAAAAATGACCAAAATACCCCTATTTTTGAAAATTGGGGATGACGAATCTATCCACCTTAAAAAAATTTGTCCTCGAAATTAAAACAAAGTAAACACAGAAAATCATGCAGTTCGATAATCGTATGCGTCTGTCCAAATCATGATACTCAGAATCTCCGTCATGCTAGTGAGCATGGCTACGATAATCACAGAGTCCTCGACTAAGGTACATACCTCTAGAATCATGGTATTTTAAATTTTTGCATTGCCGCATGCTTGGCAGCAAAAAACCTTAAATTCCTACACCCAAGAAATATGTCCATAATCCGACTATATGTCCTCACTATGCCTGCTAGCATGACCCTAGAGGATTCTAAAATCTTATAATCGAGGCGACCTAGCCCATACGACCTATCTCAGAAGAAAATTACATCACAAGAACAAAATTTCATCAAACGATCAAGGAACAAATGGAATCGAATTTCAAGACAGTTATAAGGAGGCAAATGAGAAAATGAGATCGAAAGATTGGAACCGGCAATCTGCCCTGCTATTGCTTGAGTGTCCTCAACTGTCATGACAAAAGCTCGCCCCTGTTGGCCTCCCCTAGCCTGCTGTACTCTGTCCTGGCCTGCCTGTCTGGCTGTACGAGCAGCACAGTTCTTCATCTGGTGATCTGGAGCTCCACAGAATAAACAAACTTTCAGCCTCATCCGGCAAACCTCCCGGGTGTGCCCCGGCTTCCCGTAGAAAGTACACTGTATGGCGTGCCTCTGGCGTTGACCCTACTGCTGGTGGGCACGTGCTAGTGCCTGCTGAAGCTGTAACTGAGGCTGCTGCTGAATCTGTCTCTACTGGAAGTGAGGGTGCTTCACCGGCCCCGCACTGGAACTCGCTCCAAGAACGTCACTGTCCCTCTTCAGCTTGAGGCCGAAGTCCTCCTCTGCTATATGTACCTCCATCAGTATTTGTTCGAAGGTCGCATCGCGTCGCCTGAAAGTATAAGTGCGAACTGCATGAATAAGGCCCCTCCAGAACTTGTGGGTTGTGTACCCCTCATCTTGGATCAGATCTGGTGTAAACCTACTCAGACGGAAGAACTCCGCTGCATACTCGTCCACCGACGAGTTCTCTTGCTCCAATTCGATGAACTGGGCCTCCAGAGCTGTCAGAGCCACATCGGGGTAAAACTTCTCCTTAAAGAGCCGCCTGAAGTTCTTTCATGTCAAACCTCTCACTGACGTACGAGGATCCATGCGAAACTACGTCAAGGCGATGTCGAAGAACTGACTCGTCGCAGCTGTGACCCATAGTCCCCTCGGAACCTCTACTAACTCCAGGCTCCTCTGGACGTCCTCCAACCAGTCATCTGCATACAGGATACCCTCGGTACCCTTGAAGTCCCTCGGGTTCATCTTCCTAAAATCTAGACAAGTGCCAGGCCTCCCTTGACTCTGCTGCTGAACTGGGGCACCCTGAACTGTACCCGAGACTACCCTCTCAACTACTGCCATCGCTAGCTGGTGGGAGTTCTCCATGCTCTGCCGTAGCACCTCTGTCTGGCGGTGGGATGCGTCAGCCTGATACTGCTGTGCCTCTGTCTGGGCCCTCTGGGTCTGCATCATCTGCTGTAGAAGGGCTATCATCTACTGTGCATCCGTCGGTAGCGGAGGCAGCGATGTAAGAGTCTCAGGAATAACTATAGACGGTCCCTCTGCTGGAGGTGGAAGACCTCCTGGAACTGTCGCTGCTACTCACGCCTGACGGGCAGGAACTGAGGTGGCAACTCCCTCAACTGCAGCTCCCGCAGCCGGAGCTGGAGGTCCTACCAGATCGAACCTCTCTAGAACAACACTAGATCCTGCTGCCTGAGAGCGGGTAATCGTCATCCTGAGGATGGATTGAAACAAGGTATCAATATGGCACATGATAGGGAATATCAAGAAAGGACAAATGAATTCAAATGCAAAAAGGGTTGTCATGGTAATCAAAAGATCAGGATTTTTCTAAAATGTGATTGAGTAACTCCTATCATATCCTAGATCCTATGCCCTAGTCGCAGGCTCGTAATTAGTACTCTAAGTCGAGCACCATTACGAGATCTCAATAATTACGACATCGACCTGCATGGGTCACCACAAAAATGTGTCACGACCCGTACCCTGATTAGGGGCACGAGTACGTGGTTACGTCCAGCCTACGTCGCAGAATCGACGGTAGAACGTTGTATAGGTCGTCTACAAAAACTATACTAAATAGTATAAGGGTACCTGTCATCTCCGTACGGAGGAATATATATGGCATAACTCAATCACAAGATAAAACTAAGGTAGATAGCACTGAAAGGAAATATGATAGATGTGAAAACAGGAAATGAGTTCAACATCCAATACAGTCGGAGAGAAACAAACAACATCACAGAGTCACAAAATATAAATATAATATTACAACCTAAAACAAAAGCTGGATCGCAGTCCAGGCAAGCCTAACGAAACTAACTACTCTGGATATGTAAAGTATAGTGGCTTAACTAACAGGCCACAATCCTGGCCTAAGTCTCCATCTATCTCGACCCCATAGTAGGTCGAGCAGTCTGCCTCAAAAATATCTGTAATATATCAACAGTATCCTGTCAGAAAAATGAGCAAATACAAACACTAACAACAGTTCCATATGAATTGACAAATTTTATAAGAGACAGTATAATAAAATACAAGACAAAGATATAGGAAGACTTGGGAGCTATTCGGAAGCCGAGTTACAACGCTTAAACCAAACAATGACCGGGGTTGTAACCCTTCTTCTGGACAGAACTTAGCCTCCTATAATAAATAAATATAAAATGTGCCTTGAATTATTAGTGCGTTATATGATCGGCTTGGAAAACATAATCAGGCTTTCTATCTGACCGGCTATGAACAAGTGTACAACGGAGCAGGATCAGGCCGGCCACCATGGAAAGCTATGACAAAGTGGGGTCAGACTTTACCCGTCGTGAGCGAGGATATAGCTATGAACAAGTAACAAGTACAAGTATGAAGAACAATTAGGGATTTTGATCACACAACCACTAATAACTCCCCATCCCCGAATAGTATAAAGGATCCGGACATGACACGTCATGACACGGGATTCCATAAGAGGGTAGCAAGTCTCCTTAGGAATCGGTGTCTATACAAGTATAGGGAACAAGACAGGAAATGTACCAATATACTAAAAAAATCTAGGAACAACATCTCATGTCATGATCCAACATATACTAGTCCGTGAACTATCGTGTCTGGAAATCAAGTAAGACACTATAACTGAATCGGATATAGCAGATATCAAGACAATGAAAACTATCAGTGAATGTACTCGTCTGTGGTCCTGAGCTGATTAGGTGAACAGACGCTCAGAGTAATCACAGACCTAAAGATGAGATACTATAAGTCAAACAGGGTTTAATAATGAAAAAAAAACTAATTTAAGTCATGATATGCAAGTCTAAGTCAAACTAGGCCAAACTAGGTCAAACTGAGTCATACTGGGTCATACTAGATCATACTAGGTCACTGGAAGTCAATCCAAGTCAAACTGGGTCAAAGATTGACTTACAGTTGACTTTTGGTCAACTGGTCAACTCTAGTCAACTCTAGGTCAACTCTAGGTCATACTAGTATAATGTTGACTAACTGTTGACTTTCAGTCAACTGGTCAACTCTAGTTTGGTTTCGGGTCAATTCTAGTCATTATTAGGCTAAGTTTGACTTTCGGTTGACTTTCATTGACTTTTGGTCAAAATGGTCAACCGAGGTCACAACTAGTCTAAGGGCACTAATCCTAACCATTACCAACCAAAAGAACCTATTTTTAGCCACATCTTAAACTATCTAACTCAAAACTTACAATTATCCTATTACCTTAACTTACCGTATTACTCTTACCAAGGTAAACCTACTACCAAGCCTCTACCTTAGTTTCTAGGCACTTTTCTACCTCAACATGGTATCCTAATACCATGCCCTCGTATCTCAATACCATGCCATGGTATCTTGATACTCTAACATCGCATCTTGAAGGTTTCTCAATACCTTAACTCAAATAAGGTAAATCCTATTTACCTTAAGATACCAACTTGGTATCCTACGATACCACTCCACTCTAACTCTAACTAATATCTAATACTAATTCTAACTAGCCTAAAACACCATACTAATATTTACCCTTCTAACATATCACTAACATATACCATATCTTACATTACCCTTGCTAACATACTAACATTGCACTCACTAACTTACGCTCAACTCACATACACAAACACACAACTCAAACCTGTAGATCAAGGACTAAAATGTGGAGTATAGGGACTGATATGACTTTGGAAAGGGGGATGAAACAATGGACTGAATTTAATATGGGAATGTATAGAAAGGGATGTAATTACATGAATACATAGATGGATATGTGACAAAATAACATGGATGAGGACTGATTTGGTGAATGAAAGGATGATTTGGGGACTGACTGAACTGGGAATGATATATGGACTAAGATATTTAGGACTGAAATGTATAGGTAAATGGGAATATGGACTGATTTGGATGAAAATGATGAATGGGTGAATGGGTGAATAAATAGTGAAAGTGTTAATGGATGAATGAAGGGTGAATGTATGAATGGTATAAATGATTGGTGGAATGAATGAGTGAATGATGAATGCAAGAATGAATGGATGAATGTGAATGGCTAAATGCATATATGAATGTATGGGTGAATGTAGGGACTACTATGGGGCTGATTTGTGTATGGGTTAATAAATGAATTGATATGGATGTATAGATAAAGGGATGGCAGAAATAAATGGAAGGGTGGATAGATGGATGGATGTATTAATGAATGAATGAATGAAAGGGTTAATGAATGATGGATGCATGAGTGAATGGAGTGAAAGAAGTGAATGACTGAATATATGAATGAATTGATGGAGGGGTGAATGGATGGATGGAATTTGGTCTGCTCCCCTGCATAGCTGCTACTGCAGCTTGCTGCTATTTGGACTGCTACTGCTCACCGTTGTCCCGAGCAGTGCTGCCACTGCTCACTGCTGCCCCGAGCAGTGCTGCCACTGCTCACTGCTGCTGCCAAGGGGGCAACTACCTATTCTCGACCTGCTGCTACTGAACAGCAGTCCTTCCCCCCATTCCTTCACACTCCCTTACTCTTTAACACCCTCTCTATCACTCTCTCTATTACTCTCTATATTACTCTCTTTATCTCATTCTCTATATCCCTCTCTCACTCCCTATATCACTCAACACCTACACATATATATAAAGACACACACACACACCCATGAAATATATATATATATATATATATATATATATATATATATATATATATATATATATATATAGTCGTACACAATATATTATATAGTCATATACAATATATATAGTCATACACAATATATTATATATATAGTCATACACAATATTATATATATACATATATATATATATATATATATATATATATATATATATATATATATATATATATATAATATATATTTTATATATATATATATATATATATATATATATATATATATATATATATATATATATTATTTATATATATAGAGACACAGTCATACACAATATATTATATAACAATGAGAATATATTCTCATTGTTATATAATATATTGTGTATGACTGTGTCTCTCTCTCTCTCTCTCTCTCTCTCTTTATATATATATATATATATATATATATATATATATATATATATATATATATATATATATATATATATATATATATAGGGCGATGATGAGTTAGCATATGCGATGCGGGGCATCCACAACGTCGGAGGCCTGACGATATAGGGCTACGAACTGAGCCTGCGTGGGGCAGAATGAGGCGTCCGTGTAGCAAACTCAGTACACGGTCGTTGTACGACGGATCGGGGAATCGGCACCATTCGCCCACGGGTATAAGAGACAGGCCGACCATGCGGCCCGTTGTGCGGTGCTGCTGAGGGCAACGAGAAGACGTCCGCCATAAACGATCGCATGCTCGATCGTAAGGGCTTCGGTGATCGTCACCAATATGCGCGTCGTGCGCATAGAACGGGCGGCTGGGCGGAATCGGTAGTCGCAAGCGACAAGGAATCAGTGGCCGTCGTACGGGCGGTCATCCTTAGTCGTCGAGGGCGTCTCTTCGGCGTCGTAGGCAAAGCGAGGTGTTGAGTAACTGCCGTCGAAAGACGGTGTGCTGCCGAGCGGAGCTCTGGAGCGCACGGAGTGCGCGGGGTGCGTGTGCACGGCGATGATGACAAGGCCAACGGACTACGTCCGTACTCCAAAAGTCGTTCCATACGACAGGCCAAGAATCGTGTGCGTGAGACACACGATTATACTGAGCCCGCACGTATTGGAGAGAAAAAAAAACAAAACAAAAAAAACAAATATATATATATATATATATATATATATATATATATATATATATATATATATATATATATATATATATATATAATATGATACATTAAGATACAATATGATACATTGAGAATAACATTTAAAATCTGAAATTAAAGTCATAAATAATCATTCACTCAATACATCAAACACTTGGTGTGTCCAAAATTAGGGGTTTCCCACTTGGACACAACTCAACATGGACACATCCTAATGACCTCCAAATGGATCCAAAATAGACGCAAATAGAGATACAACCATGGGGGTCATTCCTATGGATTCAAAATGGTCCTAAATGCATGTAGAAATGAAATAGAGGAGAGATTATACCTTCTGGGTGATCAAAACCAAGGAAACTCCTCCCGATACGACACCGACACGAAGAGACCTCCAAATGGACACGAACAAGATCCAGAACTTCCCAAATTTAGCTAGCTCCTCCTCTTGATTGAAATAGAGAAGAAAAGAAAGGGATTGATGAAGAAATGGGTTGATTTTGAGGTAGAAATGAATGAAGACTCCTCTCAAATTTGGGGAAGAACAAGAGAGAGAGTTTTTGTGTGGATAACAACAAATGGGAGGCTCATCCCTATCCTCCTATGGCCGACCAAGTGTGGGATTAGGTGTCCTATTTGCTAATGTCTAGAATACCCCCACTTGTCTTATTAATTTAAAAATAGGAATAGGTTTTAGGTTGAGGCTAAATTAGTCTAGTTTTTAGTCTCTAATTAAATCAAACCTATTCATGGATTAGTCCAACCATACTAACTTAATTTTATTGTCATGTAGGCCCTATCTAACTAATGAGTGGGTCCCACTGTAGTCAAAGCTATCCCGGGTCCCCGATACAAGTCGGATTGAATTGAAATTCGAACCCGACTCAAATAACCCCAAAACAATATCATAAATAATAAAATAAATTTCAAAAATATTCTAAAATAAAAAATGACCAAAATACCCCTATTCTTGAAAACTTGGGGTGACATTCTGTGTAGTCAAGAAGTGTGCCATAGGCTTACGGCTTAATGCGTCTGCAACGACATTAGCCTTGCCCGGATGATAATGTAGCTCAATCTCGTAATCCTTTATCAACTCCAATCAATGTCGTTGTCGCATATTCAACTCTTTTTGTATGAACACGTACTTGGGACTCTTATGATCAGTGTAGATATCAACCTTCTTATCGTACAAGTAGTGTCTCCATAGCTTCAAAGCAAAAATAACTGCTGCGAGCTTTAGATCGTGGGTCGGATAATTCTTTCCGTGCACCCTCAATTGTCTCGATGCATATGCTACTACACGACCGTGCGGCATAAATACACATCCTAATCCCTTCATGGATGCATCAATATAGATCACAAATCCTCCTGGGCCCGATGGTAGTGTCAAGATTGGTGTCGTGGTTAAACGCTTCTTCAACTCGTTGAAAGCGGCTTGACACTCATCTGTCCATATAAACTCTTGATCCTTGCAAGTGAGACGAGTCATAGTCCTCGCTATTCGAGAGAAATCTTCTACGAACCTTCGGTAATAACCCACAAGTCCAAGAAAACTTCTCACCTTGGAAGCTGATGTAGGAGCGGGCCATGCCTTGACTGCTGTGATTTTTCCAGGATCTACCGATATGCCGTCTCCCGTAACAATGTGTCCAAGAAATGATACTTCCTTGAGAAAGAACTCACACTTGCTAAACTTTACGTAAAGTTACTCATTTCTCAATGTTCCCAAAACAATCCGTAGATGCTGCTCATGCTCCTCTTGACTCTTGATGTAAATCAAGATATCATCTATAAAAATGACTACAAATTTGTCCAAGTACTGGTGAAAGATTTTGTTCATTAAGTTCATGAAAACTACGGGAGCATTGGTCAACCCAAAAGGCATGACCAAGAACTCGTAGTGTCCATACCTCGATCGAAAAGCTATCTTCGCAATGTCTTCCTTCTGAACCTTCAGTTGGTGATAGCATGATCATAAGTCGATCTTGGAGAATACTTTTGCTCCACTCAGTTGATCGAATATATCATTTATACGCGACAAGGGGTACTTGTTCTTCACCGTCGCTGCATTCAAAGCTCTGTAATCGATACACATGCGCACTGTCCCATTTTTCTTAGGCAAAAAAAGAACGGGCGCTCTCCATGGTGACGCACTGGCACGAATAAAGACTTTCTCCAACAAGTCGTCAATCTGCGTCTTCATCTCTACCAACTCCTTGGGTGCCAGACGATACACTCGAGATGAAATAGGCTCGGCTCCGGGAATAAGCTCAACAGAAAACTTAATATCTCGGTCAGGAGGCAGTCCTGGCAATTCCTCGGGGAACACATCCTTGAACTCAGTGATAACAGGGTGCTGAGGGGTGTCCTGCATCATCACGTGAGTCCCTAATGTGGGTACATCACAAATCTCTCATTCTTTTTTGGTGAACTCGAACTCCGTCGCATTCGATGGTCTAAAGACAACACTGCCCTTATTGCAGTCTATGAGAGCAAAATATTGGCTTAACCAGTCCATTCCGATAACCACATCGAACATAGGCATAGAAAATACAAGGAGTCGCGCTTTCATCTCTCTACCACGTATCACTACAGGACAAAGTCTACAAACACCAATAACAGGTACAACTCTTTCTCCCGTAGGGATTCTAATATTCTTAGATAAGGGTGTAATAGGAATGTTGTGTCTAGTGACAAAACTAGTGGCTATGAATGAATGAGTGGCTCCAGTATCAAACAATGTAATAGCGAAAAATGAAGCGACTAAAACTATACCTGCTATGACCTCTGCCTCTGTCTCTATATCCTCCACAGCAAGCGAGAATGCCTGCCCATAATTTTGTTCTGTACTCTGAGCTCTGGCCTTGTTGTACTATGTGCCTTGGGAAGGCAATGGTGGGCGAGGTGCTCCTGCTGCTGGTCGGGGAGCTGGGGGTGTTGAACCTGTAGGCCTCAAGGCCTGATGTGCATGTACTAGTGCTCGCTGCTCGGGGAAATCTCTGGCCAAGTGTTGTTCCGATCCACATCTCATACATAATCCCAAACGAAGTCGACAATCATCTCTGATATGACCTTACTTTCCACAAAAGTGGCAAGTGGGCTTCTAGTAGGGTATAGTCTGCTGCTGGTACTGTCATGTGGTCCTCCTGATAGGTCCTTCCTGAGTAGCTCGAGCTGATGTCACTACTGGTGTATGACGTCTCGTTGTCTGCTACTGCTCCATGCAAAAAATCTCATGGGCACGAGCTTCTTCTAAGACAGCTGAATGGGAGACTCGAGACTGCATAGTCGTATAAGACCTGAGCTCTGGTGCAAGCCCCTGATGGAATCTCCTTGCCTTCTCCAACTCTGTCGGGATCAATCCCGCACCAAATCTACTCAGGCGATTAAACTCTGAGTCATACTCATCAACTGTCATATTCTCTTGCTTCAGATGAAGCAACTGGTCGTATAGGCCGTCACGAACATGAATAGGGTGGTGGAGGTAGTGGTATAATCCTTTTCGGAGGTACAATAGTGGTCTGCCCAGCCTGGCTGACTGGGGGTGCCACAATCTCTGGATGCACTATCGTCAGCGTCGTAGTAGGCTGTGACTGTCCTGGCTGGTACGATGTCATCGGAGTCATTGGAGGATTCTGTCCCTCCGGGGTAGCCTCTTCACCAGATGTGAGGGCCAAGACAGAACTGCGTCCGCTTCTTAGATTCATACCGTTGGCACGAGGAAGAATATGTCGATGTTAAGAGATGTCAAATATGAGGTAAATCAAATAATCAATAAAATTTTGAAAACATTAGAAGTTTAGGGAGGTAGTAGTTCTAGATGAGATACTGTTCCTATTCCGATATGCAGGCTTGTTGGGCACAGTCGTGTAACCCAACAATATTTTCTTGACCTGCATGGGCCACCACAAAAATATGTAACGCCCCAGTCCCAAAATACATAGGACCAAATCCATATCATCTCTGAGTTGCCCCACAAAGCTAAATCTTATATTCCATAAGATGACGCTAAATACTATGTTTACCATGTCCATATTACCTCTGAGTAAACAACCCATCTAACAACCCCCATGCTGTTACACCGCAAACATTGAACATCCACGTCCATATCACCTCTGAATTTTTCTTTGTATCCTCACCGAGTTCATTCCTATCACGTTCATATTACCTCTGAGTAAATATACGGCACTACCAAAATACAGTACATTAACGACAGAATATTAGCGACGGAAAATTTTTAGTCGGCGTTAGCGACGGCTTCGTGACCGCTTGCCGACGGTTTATCGACCGCACGCCTTTACATTTTTTTATTTTAATTTTAGGGGGGGGAGGTTGCACATCCGTCGCTAGGGTGTCGGAGATATAGCTACGGAAGGCCAGTCGTCGCTACTCAATCGTTTATTTGGCAGGAATTGTGTAGAGAATTGGCGGGACATTTTTTTTGACTACGTAGCGACGGATATTCAGTCGACAAGTATCAATAATTACGACTACCGGGCGACGGGTTATTAGCCGTCGCGATTCCGTCGCTAAATATACGTTCCAGACTTTAAATGAAACAGCGGGGGGAACTTTTTGCATTCCCCCCAAATTTACTCTCTCTTCTCTCTTTTCTCTCTCTCTCTCTTCCGCGGCTTCGATGATCGGCGTCGGTGTCGGCGTCGGCGTCGGCATCCTCTCCTCTCTCTCTTCCAAAGGTAATCCTCCCTCTCTCTCTCTCTCTCTCTTTTCTCTCTCTCATCGCGGTATCGTATAGGGGCAGCGAGGGTGACGGGCTTGGGGCGGGGGCATCGGAGGCTGGGCGGCAGGCTTGGGGCGGGGGCGTCGGGGGCTGGGCGGCGGGCTTGGGGCTGGGGCGTCTGGGGCTGGGCGGCTGGCTTGGGTCGGGGGCTGGGCGGTGGGCTTGGGGCGGGGGCATCGGGGGCTGGGCTGCGGGCTTGGGGCTGGGGCGTCGGGGTTGGGCGGCTGGCTTGGGTCGGGGGCTGGGCGGTGGGCTTGGGACGGGGGCGTCGGGGGCTGGGCGGCGGGCTGGGGCTGGGGCGTCGGGGGCTGGGCGGCTGGCTTGGGTCGGGGCTGAAAGGTGGGTTTGGGGCGGGGGGCGTCAGTGGCTGGGCGGCAGGCTTAGGGCGGGGGCGTCGGGGGCTGGGCGACTGGCTTGGGGCGGGGGCGTCGGGTGCTGGGCTGCGGGCTTAGGACGGGGGCGTCGAGGGCTGGGGGGGGGCGTCGGGGGCTGGGCGGCGGGCTTGGGGCGGGGGCGTCGGGGGCTGGACGGCGGGCTTGTGGCGGCGGCGTCGGAGGCTGGGCGGCTGGCTTGGGGCGGGGGCGTCAGGGGTATATACAACCGACGCACAGCCATAAGCACTCTTTATATATATATGCAACCGAACTACTGGGCGGCGGGCTTGGGGCGGCGGGCTTTGGTCGGGGGTGGCGGTGGGGGGCTTTGCTTCTCAAATTCATCTGAGTTTATATATTGGCTAAATAATATGTTATCCATATTGGGTGTTATCCATTAGTTTGGTGGTGTTTGGAATAGTATATGTGAATATGGGGTTTAGATTCGTGGTGTATATGTTCACTGTCTCAAGGACAGTGCGAGTTCTATCAGTTGTGTGCTTCTATATAGATGTATATATCTATACATCTAGCTGTGATATACATATATATGTGACAATCTCAGTTAGCGACGGACTAGTGACCGGTTAGCGACGGATATTTCCAGCTCCATTTGCATTAATCTACGGTACGACATGGTGATCAGGACATGGTCCCTGCAGCCATTCGACTGGCAAGGCAGAAACTATGTAGCTGTAGATAAAGTTGACTGTCCTTCGACCCTCATCCCTCGGGAATGATGATACGACAACATATCACTATATCTTATATAGTAGTAGATGATGTCTTAGTATTACATTATGTGAGTTCATCTTGATTCTGTTATATCCTTCAGATACTAGATACGATAAGAACATATACTACACCATATGTATACAGAATATAGATAATTCATACTAATGTATGCTAGAATGAATTTTGGGTTGTGTTCTGAGCCATCCGTTCTCACACTTAAAACACATAGAAATTAGTAGTGTGAGAGCGCCGGAGAGAGTGAGAGCGCCGGAGGGGGGGAGGAGAGAGAGAGATTAAAATGGTACGACATGGTGAAGTAGTACTGTATTTTGGCTCCAGTTCCAGCTCCATTTGCATTAATCTACGGTATGACATGGTGATCAGGACATAGTCCCTGCAGCCATTTAACTGGCGAGGCAGAAACTATGTAGTCGTAGATAAAGTTAACTGTCCTTCGACCCTCATCCCTCGGCAATGATGATACGACAACCTATCACTATATCTTATATAGTAGTAGATGATGTCTTAGTATTACATTATGTGAGTTCATCTTGATTCTGTTACATTCTTCAGATACTAGATACGATAAGAATATATACTACACCATATGTACAGAACATAGATGATTCATACTAATGTATGCTAGAATGAATCTTGGGTTGTGTTCTGAGCCATCCGTTCTCACACTTGACAAAAAATCAAATTTTTTATACTTTATCGGCTTTCAAAAATGTACTCAAATTATATGATGGTTCCTTTAGTTAGCTTGCTTATGTTACAATTATATTATTTGTGACTATCGATCTTACCATATGGCACCCATGACCCGAGGAGCGGCACATCGTTTGAGGGAAACAATGAATGCTGAGGTGGCTCCTCCTACAGTTAAGGAGGAAGTGGCACCGGTTGCTAGTGAGACCGGAAGTTCTATTCATCCAGGACAGGTAGCTAGTGAGACTAGGAGTTCTATTCATGCAGCACTTGCAAGGGCGACATCTCTCCTCACGCCAAAAATCTCGCTTTTTTGAGGTGGTTGCGTGATCGTATCACTGAGCATTTGCGTGAGCTGTGTGGTTCTTATTAGCTATTAGTACTTATTTGTATTGGACTATTTGTATTGGGTTGTTTTTGTATTAGACAATTTGTATTGGACTACATATATGAATTAGTACTGTGTTAATCTCTGGATTGTATTGGACTATGACATAGTGATCAGGACATAGTTCCTGCAGCCATTCGATTGGCGAGGCAGAAACTATGTATCCGTAGATAAAGTTGACTGTCCTCCGACCCTCATCCCTCGACAATGATGATACAACAACCTATCACTAGAGGATACTCTGAGAGATCCATCTGAGTAGGACGTATACTCTGAGAGATCACCTTTACAAGAATGATATCAGTAGTAGGATTGAGTGTTGGAGGAGATATTATCAGAGTATACATCCTACTAAGATGGGTCTCTCACCGTTACTATTTTTTCTGACAGCAAAGTGAATGTGCTCCATCAACAGATTCTTGCTCCGAGCCAAAACTTTGCCCCGGAGCTCAAGTGGACATCCTTTGTGTAGAGCTCGAGTGAGAGGTTCCTGACAGCATGGTGGTCTCCTTTGTCAAAGTATCCGTGCTCATCCCACAGTAGTTGTGGGACGAGCACGGATACTTTAACAAAGGAGACCACCATGCTGTCAGGAACCTCTCACTCGAGCTCTACACGAAGGATGTCCACTTGAGCTCCGAGGCAAAGTTTTGGCTCGGAGTAAGAATCTGTTGACGGAGCACATCCACCATGCTATCAGAAAAAATTAGTAACGGTAAGAGACCCATCTGAGTAGGACGTATACTCTGATAATATCTCCTCCAACACTCAATCCCACTACTGATATCATTCATGTAAAGGTGATCTCTTAGAGTATACGTCCTGCTCAGATGGATCTCTCAGAGTATCCTCTCCGGTTGGGTTGTGTTCTGAGCCATCCATTCTCACACTTAAAATATATATGAATTAGAACTGTGTTTTGTATTTTTGGCGAACCTAGGAATTCGATTCTGTATTTTGTATTTTGGTTTCTGTATTTTGGCTCCAGCTCCATTTGCATTAGTCTACGGTACGACATGGTGATCAGGACATAGTCCCTGCAGCCATTCGACTGGCGAGACAGAAACTATGTAACCGTAGATAAAGTTGACTGTCCTCCGACCCTCATCTCTCGGCAATGATGATACGACAACCTATCACTATATCTTATATAGTAGTAGATGATGTCTTAGTATTACATTATGTGAGTTCATCTTGATTCTGTTACGTTCTTCAGATACTAGATACGATAAGAACATATACTACACCATATGTACAGAACATAGATGATTCACACTAATGTATGCTAGAATAAATCTTGGGTTGTGTTCTGAGCCATCCGTTCTGATCAAGCATCTTCATTCCCCTCTCCTCCACCATGGCTCTGAACCCATCTGCTCCTCCCTACTTTCCTTCTTCTTATTTGACTCTCTCAGCCACATATGATATCCAGCTCAAGTGTAGAGTCGGGGAAGAAGAAGTGGACAGGAAGAGGAGGGAGAAGCAGCACAGCCGACGGCATGACCCGGAGGAAGTACAGAGTTTTTCTTCAACATCCGTAGGAGAACTATAAGGATATATCTTTTCACAACATGTCACCTTGTCAAAGACCCTTTATGTGAATATCATGTTACTACGGTGTCGGAAGACTAACATGTCATAAGTTTTTAAGCCGTGTGTTTTGACATAATTCTTCCAACTCTTTTCTCCTATGTAGTAATCTTGCATTATTACATAGCAGGAAAGAGTTTGGAGGATTATGTCAAAACACACGGCTTAGAAAATTATGACATGCTAGTCTTCCGACACCGCGGTAACATGGTTGTCACATTAAGGGTCTTTGACAAGGTGATATGTTATGAAAAGATATATCCTTATAGTTCTCCTACGTATGTTGAAGAAAACCTCTATACTTCCTCCGGGTCATGCCGCCGACTGTGCTGCTTCCCCCTCCTCTTCCTGCCCACTTCTTCTCCCCCGACTCTACACTTGAGCTGGATATCATATGTGGCTGAGAGAGTCAAATAAGAAGAAGGGAAGTTGGGAGGAGCAGATGGGTTCAGAGCCATGGTGGAGGAGAGAAGAAGGAAAATGCTTGATCAGAACTTGAGGTGGAAAAGTTGTGACGTTGATAGCGTGAGAGAGGGAGAGGGTGAATGGAGGGAGGGAAGTGGCTACGTACCTTTGGCTCACTCGAGATGTATTTGTCCCTCTACCCTCATCCCTCGGCAATGATGATACGACAACCTATCACTATATCTTATATAGTAGTAGATGATGTCTTAGTATTACATTATGTGAGTTCATCTTGATTCTGTTATATCCTTCAGATACTAGATACGATAAGAACATATACTACACCATATGTACAGAACATAGATAATTCACACTAATGTATGCTAGAATGAATTTTGGGTTGTGTTCTGAGCCATTCGTTCCCATACTTGGCAATTAAGCCATTCGATTGGCGAGGCAGAAACTATGTATCCATAGATAAAGTTGACTGTCCTCCGACCCTCATCCCTCGGCAATGATGATACGACAACCTATCATTATATCTTATATAGTAGTAGATGATGTCTTAGTATTACATTATGTGAGTTCATCTTGATTCTGTTATATCCTTCAGATACTAGATACGATAAGAACATATACTACACCATATGTACAGAGCATAGATGATTCACACTAATATATGCTAGAATGAATTTTGGGTTGTGTTCTGAGCCATTCGTTCCCATACTTGGCAATTAAGCCATTCGACTGGCGAGGCAGAAACTATGTATCCGTAGATAAAGTTGACTGTCCTCCGACCCTCATCCCTCGGCAATGATGATACGACAACCTATCACTATATCTTATATAGTAGTAGATGATGTCTTAGTATTACATTATGTGAGTTTATCTTGATTCTGTTATATCCTTCAGATACTTGATACGATAAGAACATATACTACAACCAAATGTACAGAACATAGATGATTCACACTAATGTATGCTAGAATGAATTTTGGGTTGTGTTCTGAGCCATTTGTTCCCATACTTGGCAATTAAGCATGTGAAATAGAACTGATTATGTTTAGTTTGTTTTACGATACAGATTTTCACATCCAAATTGAAATGGATCGTTACTTCGTTGATCGTACATGGATGTACTAGTGGATCAACCTCCTGGACCGTAGGTACTTATAAGTATTGACCGTATCGGATTAGTATCGATCTATCGTTTTGGTATGGGCCGTATCGGTTGGTATTGGTCTTAGCGAATTGGTATCGTCCTATCTGATATGTATCGGCCGTATAGCTAGGATTCATATTGGCCTTATCGATTTGGTATCGGTCATATCCGATAGGTATCGGCCGTGTTGGAATATTATATACCATTTCGGATTAGTATCGTGGAAGGTTTAGTAACAACTATACTTGGATTTTTCTCTTCTAGAGCTAGATTACCTTAGATTTCTCTCTTCTAGCTGTACAGTTGTTAGTAAACCTTCCACGATACTAATCCGAAATGGTCTATACTAATCCAACACGGTCGATACCTATCGGATATGACCGATACCAAATCGATAAGGCCAATATGAATCCTAGCTATTCGGCCGATACATGTACATATCGGATATAGGACGATACCAATTTGTTAAGGCCAATACCAATATGATACGTCCTATACTAAATAGATAGACCGATACTAATCTGATACACTAGATACTAAGTACATCCGGCCTATACCAGCGGATCCACCAATTACTGCACGATAGGCCCAACGACTCCAGTTACATCCGGTTATTGGTGAGTACATGATTACATAGTAATTTTGTTAGTCTTCTGATACAGATTTTTACTCTCTCATGCTACCAACGTCACAACTTTTCCAGTACTGCTCCCTCTAATGATGATGAACGCAAAAAACCAACGTCACAACTTTTATAATTTGATAAATTTCTTTACCCTATATGAAAATTTCTGTTGTCAGAAAGATGGCTCCTAGGACTCGTCGAGGTGGTGCTGCTAGTCGAGGAAGGGGTCGAGGCAAGAAACCCTTGGAGGTCGACACGGAGGAAGTCCCCGTCGTCAAACAAGAGCCGGTGACTGTCAAGGAGAAGGTGTTACCAAAGGTCGAGGTCAAGGAAGAACCGATGACCATCAGGGAAGAGATTGCTCCCAAGCTTGAAGTTAAGGAGGAGCCACCGTCAGAGAGTAGTAGCATCGGGACCGACCCTCCTGTCCCTACAGAAGACCTCAACCAGATTGAGCCTTCGTATGTAAAGTGGCTGATAGAATGGTACATGCCTCAATGCAACTATGATCCCTGGCTGTGAGGATTCATCGTCTGACTTGTGGTCTTTGTTGAGGCCAAAGTCAATTTTCCTATGTGTTTTAGAATATTTGTGGAAAATTTGGAATATTTGTGGGAATTTTGGAATATTTGTGGGAATTTTGGAATATTTGTGCTATGATCGGATTATAACGACGGATATTAGGTTACTCTTCAGGATAATTGATGTCTATTTTATATTAATTTGGTTTGGTCTATATGATTCTTGGATAATTGGTGTGCATTAAATTCGTATGTGCATATTTGGTCTATGTGATTCTTGGATAATTGGTGTGCATTATATATTTGGTCTATGTGATTGTTGGATAATTGGTGTGCATTATATATTGGTTTGGTTTATGCATATTTTTGCGAACAGGGAAAGCTCTGTAATTTTTTTCAAAATATTCTCAGTTAGCGACCGACTACTGTCCGACGGCAAATCCGTCGCTAACTGGAGATTTGAAAATATTTTCAGGTAGTGACGGGTGGTCGACGACATATCCGTCGGCACAGTTTTGATGGTATATAGTTCGACGGACTAGCGACGACTTTTTCGTCGCCCTTGTTCTGGAAATACCAAGAAGTTCCAGAACATGGTCGACAAAAAAGTCGTCCTTATTCCGTCGCTAAATCGTCCTCTGTTAGCGACAGTTGTCGACGGAATAGCGACGACTCATCCGTCGCCATTGTGCTGAAAATGCATGCCTCTTCCAGAACCAGGTCGACGGATTTTCCGTCAGCAAACCGTCGCTAATCCGTCCTTTGTTATCGACGGCGGTCGACGGATTAGCGACGGAACGATACACTCTGATACGCTATTACGACGGTTTACCGACGGAATTTAACGTCGCTATTGTCTAAACAGTTCAGTATTTAATCTTTGAAAGGGACGACAGTCCGTCGGAAAGTAGTCGCTTATGCTTCGTATTGTGAAGTCGAAATAGCGTCGCTAGTCCGTCGCTTGACGACTACGTAGCGACGGACCATTATTAGCAACGAGCTGATTGCCGACGAATTTTTTGGCTAAAACCCGTCAGTGATCGGTCGCTAATAGAAATTCCCGTCGGACTGGCGACGGATCTGGCCGTTGCTAAATAGACAAATTTTGGTAGTGCGGGTTTCCTCTCCCAACTTATTATCTGTACCTAGAAACTATGGTGCGCAAAAGATAATACGTCCACAAAAATCAAGTTCATCACAAAAGTTGAACAAAGCAAAAGTTCTTTATTCTTCATCCAATAAGAGTAAAGGACTACATCAGCATTAAAAAGAAACAAAAGCAAACTACATCTCAAGACATTGAAGAACAAAGATAGAAAACTAAAGACAAGAAAAGAAAATTGGCTTCAGCTTTATTTTCCGAAAATGGCAGCTACAAGACGGACGACGAAACCCTATAGCCAGGGATGATAGTTACGTTGAGGTATATACCACTCCCTCAACCATCGCCCATATGAAGGCTCCAATTGGTTAAGGTTCTCTGCAGGAGCAGGATGACCAGAGCTTCCGGTGCCACTTTCTTTTGATACTGGTTCTTCCTTAACAAAAACTTAAACTTTTGGAGTTTGCTCCTCCTTCACGATCATTGGTTCTTCTTTGACAAGAGAAGGCAGCATCTCCTCTTTCACGACAGCCTCTGCTTTCGATATAGATACTGTAACAACACAAGAAGAGAAGAAGGAGAGTTAGCAAAAAAACTCAGCCCAAGGATGTGCACAAACTTAGAATCGACGCATGCAAACAGCTACGCACCAAAATCTTGGCGTATCATCAGGCGTACTGACTGAATTCCACCGCGACGCATCATCAGGACCAAAGTCCATGCGCATCAGCGGGAAAAAGCTTCGGTGCATCATCATGACCAAAGTCGATGCATGTCAGCAGAAGAAGCTTCGGTGCATCATCTGGACCAAAGTCCATACACGTCAGTGAGAAAAGCTTCGGTGTAACATCATGACAAAGTCCATGTGTAAAACCCCCTATTTTTTTAATTATTTTTTTATTTTTTATTAGACTTAAAAAAATGAATTTATACAATTTATGGTTTATTTATTTTTTACAATGAACTTAGCCATTGTTGTGTTCGGAGCACAAGGCGACTATAAATTTTGGCTCGGAAGATGTAGCAGTGTGCCTTGTCTAGTGTACTAGCCATGTTGGGGGAAGCCTAGCCACAGTAACGTCCAAACTAGGAAAACCAAGCCGAGTTGTGAAATAACGCATTTAAAATATTTTAATTAAATAATATTTTATATTGATTTTTAGGTGACCCGGTTTGTCCAATTCAGTCCGAACTGGGCCCGAACCAAATTTAGTCCATGTCAGCAGGTAGTGTGACCAAATGTGGCCATGTAGACCTATTTTATTTACTTAGAAGTATCTCCTAAATTATTCTAGAATTTATGTATAATTTCTAATTATTTAAATATTTGCACAAATATTGGTATTTATTTTTAAAATAATATTTTACAAAATTGTATATTTTTCTGGACCCGAATAAGGGTTGTGTGGTACAGTTCACCCATTGGAGCAATTTTTAGTATTTTATGAATATTAAAGTTATTTTGTGAACATTTAATAAATATGTTATTGAGAGGTTAGTATTATTTTAAGTTAATTGAATTTATATATATAAGTAGATATATTTAAAAATATTAAATATGTGGATATGTGACATCTAAATTAATATTTAGATTTAAATAGATTTAAATAGATTTTTATGGATATATACATATATAGGTATAGATATGAATACGTGTTAAATAGATTAGATAAGAAAAAAAAAAAAAAAAAAAAAAAAATATATATATATATATATATATATATATATATATATATATATATATATATATATATATATATATATATATATATATAATGCATGGGGTGGTCGGCCCCACCACTGGCCGACCACCCACACCCTTGTGAAGTAGCTACTGCTACTTGTGCGCACCCCCCCCCCCCCCCCCCCCCCCCCCCCCCCCCCCCCCCCCCCCCCCCCCTCTTCCTTTCACCAAACAAGCAAAGGAGCAGCAGCATCAAAGTTTGGCCGAAGCCCTTTTATACATACATACATATATATATATATATATATATATATATATATATATATATATATATATATATATATATTTGACCCTAAAAACCCTAATAAATATTTCTCCTCCTCCACTCTCCTTCCTTCCTTCCTCCTCTCACCTCTGTCCCCGTACCTCTCCTCGGCATGCGTGCCAGTCTCGCTGGAGCGACAGCATCCTCACCTCACGGTCGTCACGACGACAACAAACAACACAACAGATTCCCACTTTAAGGTAACCCACTTCACCGATTAATATAACTGTCAATTCTATTCCGATTTTGATCCGTAAATTCGTGTAGAAAGTCCCCATGACCCTCTTTCATCACCTTCAAATAGATTTATTTATTCTGCAATAAATTTCAGTTTTTAATTAAATTAAATACATCGAAAAATCAGTTTTTATAAACCTTAAAAACCCCGTACGAGGTACGTCCCGACAAACCGGGCGACCCCGTCGCAAACCGAAAATACCGATAGGTCCGTATCGAATTTGTGGACGTGCGAGAATTGACGGAATGGCCTGAAGCGAGCAGGGGGGGTAGAGGGGGGGGGGAGCTGCGGCCGGAGCAAGCAGAGAGGGGCACGAAGCTAGCAGGGGGGAGGGGGTTAGAGATAGGGGCATTTTTGTCCAAAATAATATCCGGGTATCAAGTTGTTACGAAAAAAAGTTTAGGGTACCAAGTTGAAAAACGGTAATAGTTGAGGGTATCAAGTAGCAATTAAGCCTTTATTTTTAAAATAATATTTTACAAAATTGTATATTTTTTTGGACCCGAATAAGGGTTGTATGGTACAGTTCACCCATTGGAGCAATTTTAGTATTTTATGAATGTTAAAGTTATTTTGTGAACATTTAATAAATATGTTATTGAGAGGTTAGTATTATTTTAAGTTAATTGAATTTATATATATAAGTAGATATATTTAAAAATATTAAATATGTGGATATGTGACATCTAAATTAATATTTAGATTTAAATAGATTTTTATGAATATATACATATATAGGTATAGATATGAATACGTGTTAAATAGATTAGATAAAAAAGAAAAAAATATATATATATATATAATGTGGGGCCGACCACCCACACCCTTGTGAAGTAGCTACTGCTACTTGTGCGCACCCCCCCCCCCCCCCCCCCCCCCCCCCCCCTCTTTTACCAAACAAGCAAAGGAGCAGCAGCATCAAAGTTTGGCCGAAGCCCTTTTATATATACATATATATATATATATATATATATATATATATATATATATATATATATATTTTTGATCCTAAAAACCCTAATAAATATTTCTCCTCCTCCACTCTCCTTCCTTCCTTCCTCCTCTCACCTCTGTTCCCGTACCTCTCCTCAGCATGCGTGCCAGTCTCGCTGGAGCGACAGCATCCTCGTCTCACGGTCGTCACGACGACAACAAACAACACAACAGATTCCCACTTTAAGGTAACCCACTTCACCGATTAATATAACTGTCAATTCTATTCCGATTTTTGATCCGTAAATTCGTGTAGAAAGTCCCCATGACCCTCTTTCATCACCTTCAAATAGATTTATTTATTCTGCAATAAATTTCAGTTTTTAATTAAATTAAATACCTCGAAAAATCAGTTTTTATAAACCTTAAAAACCCCGTACGAGGTACGTCCTGACAAACCGGGCGACCCCGTCGCAAACCAAAAATACCGATAGGTCCGTATCGAATTTGTGGACGTGCAAGAATTGACGGAATTTAAATTGGTTGCGTGTACGCAACGAATTTGGTCCGTATCCGTCGAATTTTTGCGTATCGGGCTTTTCGGATTTTCCTAATTATTTTGTGCACACTCATCAGATCGCGACGAAACTTGCGCCATTGGACTCAGAATATTTTTCTGGTCCTGTGAGCCAAGTTTGGTCCGATTCTGAGTCCGTTGATCGGGACGCTATTTTGGCGGGCCCACAATCCCACTCAACGGGCGATTTTGTGCACAGCCCACCGGAATCCAAAATTGGACATACCGTTGGGTTTGTCTCGTCAAAACAAATTTGTAGACATGTAGTTCGACAACTTTAGAGACCGTAGGTTCTGGCACGCATTTCGGTGCAAAGCGGATCCAACGGCGGACATCGTTTTGACCCGAAATTACGATTTTGCCCCTGTTCCAGAAATTGACTTTTGGACAGGCGTTTCCTAGGTATATCTTCTTCACCGAGATCATTTTTGATGTTTGTTTCAGCGTCTGGAGTCATCTGTGATTTGTGAGTTTTGGTGCTGACACTTGCTACTCTTGGATTTGCCCTTCTCGCACCACAGGCAAGATACCTTGCCATTATACTGTTTATATTTAGTTTTCATTTTATTACATATCACTGTTCAGTTATTCCAGTTCTTACTGCTCTTGATTTACTGTCTGCTCAGTGATATTAGATATACTTTGTTATTATCCTTTGACTGCATATGGACTTAGAGTTAAGAGACTACCGTCTGTAGTGTATCGCATATACCTTGACACTGTTGTACCACGAGGATGTGTGAGATGAGTAGCATGTAGAGGTTCTTGTGTGTGGGCTGATCCCCCATGCGCATGCGTTAGAGCTAACTGCTAATAGAGGCATGTTAGGAGACTTAGCAGTTAGTAGAGGTAGACGAGACATGGATGTGACTCAGTTAGACATTGGATGGGAAGAACAGTTCCTTAACGTATGGGTCCGTATGCACTTTCCTATTACTGATACTGCTGGCCTCTGACATTCGATGAATGTTATGCTTTGAGGTCTCTGGTATCCTGATGGGACCATGCCTGATTTACTGCTACTGAGCCAGATACCCATGCGTTGGTGGTTTGTTCTTAACTGCATGAACACAATAGTATGGTTAGATTACCTTGTTGTCGTCTTGTCACTTATTTTGGTTTGTGACATATTATATATTCAGTTTATTATGGCATGTTCTTTGTGTATCTTGTTACGTCCCTTTGAGGATCTGGTTATCTCGCCAGGTGTGCTCATGTCTTTCGCAGGTGTTCTAGTCGGGCCGTGATCATCTCCATCCTTTCGAAGATGATTGCACTTGGCTCGTCATGTTATTTCGTATATTCCTTCTTATATATTTTATTTGAGATAGTTGGTAGTGGACTTTGTCTCCGCCCAACTTTTGTACAAATTACAATCCAGCATTGATATCTATTAATTCTTTTATTATGGATGAGATTTAGTTATTATGGTTCTACTGCATTTTACAGCTTATGTATTCATACGAAGTTTCCATATATTGGAGTATACTTCGTATGTATACAGCTGGCATGTCGATGTGCCTAGTCCTACGTATTTTGGGACTGGGGCGTTACACCATGCGTGTCAGCACAAAAAGCCTAAGCGCATCCTCAGGGTGAGACTCATATAGCAACACCCATATGCTTCAGCAGAATGGTTTACAGTGTGCAACAAAGTGACTGTGCAAAAACAACTAAGGTCGCAGTTCACCCATCGATCACTTCCAGCCGTACATCGGCGTGCATTGTCTCGACAGCGGGGGATCCTTGACATCAGCCTCGATGGGCTTCTTACCTTTGCCTCTGCCTTGGCCAGCACCACCGCGGGGAGTCTTGGGAGCCATCTCTCACGAAGCTAAGGTTTTTGAAAAAACTCTTAGGAAGGAAGAAGGAGAGAAAGAAGAAGGGGTTTTCTCTCTCCGCAGACGCCTATTTATAAGCTCAAGCCACGCACGTGAACCGATAAAAGCATGACGTGAGCGACTCTTCGAGTTTCGTGAAACTGATGGCTACATATCTTCTAAAAGAGATCATCATTAATCTATTAGGATTCGAGACGTTATCCTATTTTCATTAATTGAGAAGCATATTTGCCACGATAGCCATGTACATAACGGCAATACGTCCAGACAGGGTATACGCCCAGAGCCTCTATTTGCCCATGCTTCTTAGTTCAAAATATTCTAAAACTCGGCAGAAAGTTTTGAAAACTTTGAAAGGGGTCTTATTGAAGCATGGAATTTCGGGCGCCTCTAAAGGTCAGAACGCCTATGCGCCCCAAAATGCCATGCGCCCCAACACATCATGTGCCAAAGAATTCAAAGATAGAATATTGGCACATCATTCAGAAGACAACAAGTAGAAGAGGCACATGAAGATTGATTTTTTATTCCATATAAAATGTCTATTACATGTCCAAACTCTTTGTGACAACAAAAAGCCTACTACAAAAAAATCCCTAAACTACAGCTAGGCGCATCACTTTGACGTCTCAGCTAGGCGCATCACTCTAACATCTCAGTGTAGGAGCATCACTCCTCCTCATCAGAGTGAATCACTTCCTCGTCAACACACGAGTGCTTCGGCTAATGAAGCACTTATTGAGCAGAACTTGGGTTGGCAATCAATCCGAACCCGATGGCTCTTCCAGCATAACGGAAGTCGGGGCACGACGACCCTGATCTCAAGATGCAACAGGCACCCAACACTATCTTATAGAAGAATACTGCCGACAAGGGGTTCGAACATAAGCTGTTATATTCATAGTTCTCCCGGCACATCTCATCCTTGTGAAGGGTGTTAACCACCCAAGATCATTCCCCACCAAGTCTGAGATCTTTTAGCCATGAACACGCACCACGTGTCATTGACTCAGTTCTAGCTACGAATGGGTGCTAACCACCCAAGATCTCAGCAACATAAACTTTTATATCTATAGCTCTCCCGGCGCATCTCTAGGTGCATCCGGACAGATCATTCCCTACACTACTAAAATCTGTCAAATTAGCGACGCCTCAATGCGTCGCTAAATAGGGAAAATACGTCGCTAATTCCTATTAGCGACGTATTTAGCGATGTATGCACGTAGTCACGATTAACCTAGTCGCTAAACAAAAAAACGTCGCAATACGTCGCTATTGCGACGAGCTTTAGCGACGCTGCTACGTCGCTAATTCAGCGACTGCCAGCGACGAAAAACGTCATTATTTACCGACGTATACTAGCGACGTTAAGCGACTTGACATGCATCGATACTGACCTGGCTTGAGGGCCATATGGCGACGTTCTGCGACTTTTCTACGTCGCTACAGTACCGACGTTTAGTGACTATCAGTGACGGTTTTCCTCATAGTTAGCGACGTTGATAGCGACGTTATTGTCGTCGCTGAACGTCGGAAATCGTCGCTGAACGTTGCTAATATTAAAAAAAATAAAAAAAATACAGCATTTGCAGCATTTGCAGCATCCCCTGCAGCATTTGCAGCATCCCCCACACCATTTGTTACAGCAACAACGGTGTGTATCACGAACACAGTATCAAACAACACAGATACACACAATCACGAACACGTTTGAAACACAATCTCATTAATCAACACAGATATATGAAAATTTGTAACAACAATGTCAAACATAATGGTCCACAACTTAATTGCCAAGTATGGGAACGAATGGCTCAGAATACAACCTAAAATTCATTCTAGCATACATTAGTGTGAATCATCTATGTTCTGTACATATGGTGTAGTATATGTTCTTATCGTATGTAGTATCTGAAGAATGTAACAGATTCAAGATGAACTCACATAATGTAATACTAAGACATCATCTACTACTATATATATAAGATAGAGTGATAGGTTATCGTATCATCATTGCCGAGGGATGAGGGTCAGAGGACAGTCAACTTTATCTACGGCTACATAGTTTCTGCCTCGCCAGTCGAATGGCTGCAGGGACCATGTCGTACCGTAGATTAATGCAAATGGAGCTGGAGCCAAAATACAGAAACCAAAATACAAAATACAGAATCAAATCCCTGGTTTCCCCGAAAATACAAAACACAGTTCTAATCATATGTATTTTAAGTGTAAGAACGGATGGCTCAGAACACAACCCAACCGGAGAGGATACTCTGAGAGATCCATCTGAGTAGGACGTATACTCTTAGAGATCACCTTTACAAGTATGATATCAGTAGTGGGATTGAGTGTGTACGTCCTACTCAGATGGGTCTCTTACCGTTACTATTTTTTTCTGACAGCATGGTGGATGTGCTCCGTCAACGGATTCTTACTCTGAGCCAAAACTTTGCCCCGGAGCTCAAGTAGACATCCTTGGTGTAGAGCTCGAGTGAGAGGTTCCTGACAGCATGGTGGTCTCCTTTGTTAAAGTATCCGTGCTCGTCCCACAACCAATGTGTGATGAGCACGGATACTTTGACAAAGGAAACCACCATGCTGTCAGGAACCTCTCACTCGAGCTATACACCAAGGATGTCCACTTGAGCTCCGGGGAAAAGTTTTGGCTCGGAGCAAGAATCTGTTGACGGAGCACATCCACCATGCTGTCAGAAAAAAATAGTAACAGTGAGAGACCCATCTGAGTAGGACGTACACACTCAATCCCACTACTGATATCATACTTGTAAAGGTGATCTCTCAGAGTATACGTCCTACTCAGATGGATCTCTCAGAGTATCCTTTCTGGTTGGTTGTCGTATCATCATTGCCTAGGGATGAGGGTCGTAGTACCAATACAATCCAGAGATTGACATAGTACTAATTCATATATGTAGTCCAATACAAATAGTCTAATACAAAAACAACCCAATACAAATAGTCCAATACAAATAAGTACTAATAGCTAATGAGAACCACGCTGATCACGCAAACGCTCAGTGATACGTTCACACAACCACCTCGAAAAAGTGAGATTTTTGGCGCGAGGAGAGATGTCGTCCCTTACAAGGACTGCATGAAGAGAACTCTCGGTCTCACTAGCTACCGGTGCTGGATGAATAGAACTCCTGGTCTCACTAGCAACCGGTGCCACTTCCTTCTTAACTGTAGGAGGAGCCACCTCAGCATTCACTGTTTCCCTCAAACGACGTGCCGCTCCTTGGGTCATGGGTGCCATCTGGTAAGCAAGCAAATATAATTGTAACATAAGCAAGCTAACTAAAGGAACCATCATGTAATTTGAGTACATTTTCGAAAGCAGATAAAGTACAATAAATACGATTTTTTGCCAAGTAGCAGAACGGATGGCTCAGAACACAACCCTAAAATTCATTCTAGCATATATTAGTGTGAATCATCTATGTTCTGTACATATGGTATAGTATATGTTCTTATCGTATGTAGTATCTGAAGAATGTAACAGAATCAAGATGAACTCACATAATGTAATACTAAGACATCATCTACTACTATATATATAAGATATAGTGATAGGTTGTCGTATCATCATTGCCGAGGGATGAGGGTCGGAGGACAGTCAACTTTATCTACGACTACATAGTTTCTGCCTCGCCAGTCGAATGGCTGCAGGGACTATGTCCTGATCATGATGTCGTACCGTAGATTTAGGATTTAAAATATGGTATTCAGGTCAACTTAATTCAGTCAAAGGGTACTGAACAGAAAGTCTAATTATTCCATATTTCAGTAATGTCAGTGAGCTAAATGATACTCAACTGTCGAGAATACTTAGGAGAAAACTCATTCACAGGATTAGTATCCATCCTTCGTGACATAGCTGAAATTTTATAGGGCTCGATAATAATTATTAGTTAATTTATTCATCATTTCAAAACCCTAAAAATGCCCAAAAAACTCCCAGTATCAGTAAATAGGGCTCGAACCCTAAATTAGAATTCGAATCCAAGCAAAACATCAAATTGACAGTTGATATGCCCAAAAAAACGAGATTTTTTAGTATATAGGTGTCACACTGTGAATCTCGTGTCCACACAGTGGGACACGACGTGTCCAAACCAACAAAATAGGTGTCACACGAACTAGAAACGAGTCCACGCTCTCGTGTCCCCTACAGCGAGTCCACTGTCAGTCTCGTGTCCCCCGCAGCGAGTCCACGCTCTCGTAGACACGAACTAGAAGCGAGAGAGAGAGCTAGAAGACGAGGAGAAACTGGGGAGGAGCTACCAGAGGAAGGAGGAGGAGGAGAAGCTACCTGAGGAAGGAGGAGGAGGAGGAGGAGAAGGAGGAGGCCAGAGGAGGGAGATCGCCGGAGGAGCGTCGCGGAGGAGGAGGCCGGAGGAGGGAAATCGCCGGAGGAGCATCGCGGAGGAGGAGCGCGCCCAAAATTGGAGGGGGGGAAATTGTGAATGATCGAAAAGGAAACCCTCGCTGGCTATATGAAACGATTAGCGACGTCCTTATAGGACGTCGCTAAACGTCGCTAATATATAATAAACGACGACGCAACTTAAAATGCGTCGCTACACGTCGCTATATCAGTGACGTGTACCGACGAACTTACGACGTACTACCCCATTTAACAAAATGTAGCCGCTAGACGTCGCTATTAGTCGCTGTTGGCGACAAACAGCGATGCCTTTTATTAACGTCGCTAAACCCCCAAAAATTGGTGACGAATTTTCACGGAGTCGCTAAATACGTCGCTGATATGACTTATTTTGGTAGTGCTACCAAATCTGAGATCTTTGAGCCATGAACACGCACCACGTGTCATTGACTCAGTTCTGCCTACAAATGGGTGCTAACCACCCAAGATCTCAGCAACAACTAAATCTCAACAACTGCCACGTGTCAGCTCCTTCGCAGCTCAGCAGTGCAGTTCAAACAGATTCAGCTCCAACTCCTAGGCGCATCGTCCATGCGCCCAACGAAGTCAGCCATTTGGCATCTCTACGTGCAAGCTCTCCACACACGCATTGCATATGCGGGCATAAGCAGATCATTCTACTGCCTATAAATAGAAGGATCATTCCTTCGTTCAATCTCTCAAAGTTCCAAGCTTGAAGCTCCCTACTTCCTAAACTTTTCAACCATATTGGCACCCAGAGCACTTGCAAGAGTTTCAGTCCTCTTCAAGTCATTGCTAGTCCCAGAGCAACCCAAACTCTTAGCGGGTTCAAGATCGTCGTCAGACCGTCAATGGAGTCAAAGAATTACCACTTGCTCCATCGCCACAATTCCCAAACAAAAAAATAAAAGTGTACTCCTAAGATTACATTTAAATCCTACATTGTATGCTGTTCTGTTTGTATTTTTTTGGCCATAAAAAGAGGCATGCATTGGCATATCGGCAAAGGTCAGAAACTATGGCAATAAACACCAGTGTAACAGGAACAAAGGCCAGAGCCCTCAGCCCTAGACATAAAGTGACAGGGCAAGGTACAAGAGTAAGATATCCCCCCTCACCTGTGCAACATTGCCTTCCCACTCTGTAGAAGAAGAGCAGACAAAGCACAAGGTCTAGATATCCCACCTTTTCTTCACTCGGAACACGACGACGGAGCTCCGGACATCATCTTGAGGGACCTGGAGCATGAATTAAACTTTTATCTTCATGGGAGCAGTCTTGGCTTTCCCATCTTCATCTCCCACCCAAAGAGATGCCCATCCAAGTCGCACCTCAGAATCATAACCAGCTTTGAATTTGAGATCCTTACCAATAGTATGTTTATAGACTATACTCTATGCACTAGTGTCAAAATGGTACCACTAGCTCAACTTGTCGGTAGGACTAAAATGGCGTTTGAATGCAAAGGATAGTACATTTGCAGGAAGAGAGACTTGGAATGAATGTCAATTCTTCATCCTTATATGAGTATATTAGGTTTAAATTATTGTCCTTGTATAAGGCAGTGTAAACTCCATTCATAAGCTGTCCTTTCAAGATACCATTAATTGATAGCACTTTCTTGAGTTCCTCATCTTCTTTCTCCGCAACCGATACTTCTCCAAGGGGAAACCGCAAAGTTGCTCTTAGCAGTACTATAGTTGGGACAGCAGACGACAACTCTAGTTTGTATGAAGGAGCCAAGCTTGCTATCATTGCCACTTCTCCTTGTTGCTCCTTGACGTCGTGGGTGGCCTTGAGCTGCAGCGATGGGGAGACGTCGAGTGAGCCATTGAGGAGGGCGTTCCTGGACTCGACGTCGTAGAGGACGGAGAAGTAGCGAATGAGGAAGCCGAGGTACAGGAAGGAGACATCCCCGTTGTGGTCGATCTGTAAGGAGAGCCAGAGCTTGGCGAGGCGGTCGAAGAGACGGAATGAGACCTTGTGGAAGAAGAGGGAGTTGTCGCTGTCGAACTCCAACGTCAGCCTTATCGCCAGTCGACAAGGGACGGTGGTGGCGGCGAAGGAGGAGATGCGGGCGATGTTGGAGAAGGAAGGAGGGGGTGACGATGGCTGTGGAGGCGACAGTGCTTCAAGTTGGTTAGGGTTAGGGTTAGGGTTAGGTGGGAGTGGAGTTTCCATAGGCGGAAAGAGGGAGAGGAGTTGGGAGAGGCACATTCTGTTTGTAATTAAATACAAAGTTCAATCAAACAACCTTGTTTTAATGGCAAACAATTGGCGACCACATCTCCAATTCCAAAGGAGTGTTCGACAGATGTATCCTCGACCCTCGTATCCACTCGTTCTCCTTCCTCCTTTCTGGCAGTATCTTTATCGACCAGTACTTCAGATTCGACCATAATCTCCTCGGTCGATACTTCAGCTGTCTTGTCGGCAGGCCCAAGGTTGTCCTTGGGTACCGTGAGAGTCTCTGACGCAGTTACTACCGGTGGAGCTTCTTCTTGAGGGGCACCTGCAAAACCAATGAATTTATAAGAAAACAAGCAGACAAATAAGATATAAAGAGTTATACCGAATGTACTCGCTGGGTGGCGGATATGCACGCCTCCATTAACTCCTAAAAGTCTCTGTGCTCGTAGTCAAAGGAGACAATCAGAGCAATTGAAGAATCCTCAATCTGCGCAGCCTCTGTCGTCCCTGTCTTCGGAACCTTTTCGGATCGACAGCCTTCTCAGTCTCCGCATTCCATGGCACCTCAACCTTGGATGGCCCCTCAACCTGGGTCGCTCTGTCAACCCCTACCGATGGAGGGCTATCAGACAGTGCGGTGGTCTCAACCATGACCATCGAATACGTTGGGACCCGGGAGGTTACCCTGGCAGTAGCTGTCTCAGGAAGATCCTCGAGGACTTCAAACTCACAATCGGCCAAGTCTTTCTTTGACCGTTTCAACTTCTTCACCAGCTGTACCAACAAAATAAAACTAGAAGAAAAGGAAAATCCTAAAAATGGTAAATAAAGTATACCAGTTACCTTTGAAGGGGACTATGCGGCCTGTCCTTTCTTCTGTTTTGTGGGCGATGAAGTCGGCTGCTCAGATATAGTTAACTTATGACCAACTTGCTTCACCCTCTTAGATGATGGGGACCTCACCTCTGTGGAAGCCCGACGTTTCAAAGGAAGAACAGCGGGGCTTCTTCTTCCTCCAGGGAAGCACTGGATCCCTTCGATGCCTTATCACCCGAAGGTAGCTAATCTTGAAAATGCGTGACGATGGCCGGAGAAGCCTCCATCTTGGTCCCGACGATGAAGCTCCGCTCCCAATTATATTCTGGGGAAAGTTGTTCGCCGAGCAGTAAAACTTCACGATGGAATACAGGATATGTGTTTCGGGACGGCCCACGGGTACCAAAAAGCTTACCCCAGTGCACCAGACGTTATAGTAATTCCATGCACATACGCCGTCAAGTAAAGTCCCTTCATAACCCAAGCAGGTGCTCGGGTTATCCATCATCAACTGGCTATTCCCAAATTGATGTGCAAATCGGCTCGGCATATAAGGTTCCAGAAAGACATGGTTCTTGTTTCTATACACCAAGTGTGAGGGTCGGATAGATTGTAGCCAATAAAATACTCCAGGCATCAAAGTAGTCATCTGGTCACGCTTGTCCTCCAATGTGTCTCCCGTAAAAAATCCTAAATAGGGGGCGGGATCGTGAAGAAGTCATAGCTGGTCAAGCGACCCAATACCCATCTACAAACAGGGACATTTTGGTGAATCCACTTCTTTCGATGATTGCGGTACATGGAAGCGTCCCTATCCATGTGACCTTCTTCCGAACCAGGGTCCATCAAGCCCGGTGGTGTAGCACTAACCAAGACATCATATAATGATACAAGAGCTCCACCCGAGGAAATTCTTTATCCTTCCCACCGTGCTTGATTATCCACTTCGAGAACTCCCACAAGCCTCGTAAAATATTGCAAACCATAGCTGATAGTAGGGCAAGACGACATCCAAATACCAGCTTCACGGCCGGCATGATGAGGTTCCTGCTCACCCGATCAATGGACCCGGAACCTCCTGGGACCATAAAGGTGCGTAGCCATATCATAAAAAAAAGGCAGCCAGTACTGCCTTCGGAGACATGGCACACAGATTTTGACAAAATTAACTGTGAACTAAAGTGGTTGACTCCCCCTTAACGTCCACCGAGGGGCTATTCTCCCCCATTGCCGCTATCAACGTATCAACTTCAGTAGGAGTATGCTCCCTATGATAGTGATATGAACCTGGATCGGTCCTGCTGGATGGTCGGTGAACATAATCTCTCAAGGCAGAAACATAAGGATGAGTCTTCTGAGCATCCTAGCGTTGGCACACTTGGTGATGACACAACAACTCTTTGTATATCACCATCATTTTGTGCTTTTGTGCTTCTAGCCCTATAAACTCCTCATTACAAGGAGTATATTCCACGTATGGCTCATTTCCCTAGGGGAGTCTCAAGATAGCAGACATCTCGTGGAGAGACAACCCTAACTCTTCCGCAAGAGTATAGAACATTTCGGTATGGTGGTTGTACAACTCCAGCAAAGCCAGGAATAGACTAGTTGATTTTTATCCCATACTCGGTGGCTCTGAGAGCATAGTACATACCCATATGTTTCAGCTCCGTCTCGTTCTTAGCCAATATCCACAAGGTCAAGTTATGCCACTTGGAATCAGGGTGGACCCAACCTTCGACCCGAAAAGTCCCCTTCCGGTACGAGACTTCCTCCATAAGTAGGCGGTTAGCAAAAATAGAAGCCTCATAAGGATGAATATCCGGACTTAAATCATTATATCGGAGACGCGGACGTAAAACCCTCAAAGTATAGGACGGCCCGTCATGGATGTACATAAAAACATTTTTCTTCTTAGAACTGGAGTCCAAATTGAAACGGCCCGCCAACGCCCTGTAGAAGCATGGAAAATATCGGAACGATGATCTATGCGGCTCAGAACAGGAGAACCCCATGCGGCTCATACAGGAGTAGTCCTATGCGGTTTAGAGAGACTCTTAGTCTCATGCGGCTCGGACAGGAGAGTCCATGCGGCTTACATAGGGACAGTCCCGCGGTTCAAAGAGTCCCCCAGCCGCATGTGGTTCAAAAGTACATGCAGCTCACGGAGATATGCGGCTCAATGCCACGTGTACCCATGAGACCCCTTCACACAACTGGCCATCGAGCAGTCTACCTATTTAATGCTCTGTCATGATTTGACAGCTGACGGCTCTGACATAAAGTATCAAAATGGCCCTGCCATAATGACAGACTCTTGGGAAATAGGAGAAAAACTCTGACGCGATCCGAGATTGACACGTGGCTACTCCCATGCGGCTCCAGTGAAGAACAGCTTCATGCGGCTGGTAAGGATCGTCTTCCTGCGGCTCACCAAAAAGCCATCCCATGCGGCTCGCAATTACTACACTTATGCGGTTCACCAAGAAACCATCTCATGTGGCTCACGATTACTACACTTATGCGGCTCACCAAGCGGCTCGCAAATACTATACCTATGCGGTTCGCCGAGACGTTGTCTTATGCGGTTCATGGATGTCATGCGGCTTTGGCAGAGTCCATCATCAAGACACGTGGCAGAGATTCAACGACAGCTGGCAGCAAAGATGATTATGAGATGCAAAGATTTACCAGATCCCAATGACCATGTCCTCATAATTAATGGGATCAGGTCATATCATTCATAATCAAACCAATAGGACACGTGGTGAGAGATCCAAGCTACACAATCAATCATGAAGATTTAAAGCAATCGGCATTAATTATTCGAAAGATTTAGTGCTATCCCCATTTATGGCCCAGATCCTCCACGTCTAAAATGAATGGTCTAGATTGATTAAGCATCAGGCCGCCGCCACTTTTAGAATGGGTAATCAGCCAAATCCTAATGATGCCCTTCCACTATTATAAATAGCAGGGTGCCATTCCCTTGCGAAAAAAAAGGAGAGAAGAGGGAGAGACAAGGAGAGATATACACCGTCAGAGAGAAAATACAACAGAGAGAGAGAAGCCAGAAGAGCAACAGAGGAGCCAGAAGAACATTTCTTCATCAATGCCAACCATCTTCTCACAGGAGCCAAGGCTGCATATCGATCGTCCAAAGAGTAAGGCAGGGCTGCCGTCGCCTTCTCGAGCGTCTATCGTCACCTTCCAGAATCTAAAATAAATAATTGTACTTAGATTGCTGTACCTAGGTTTTCGTCCCTAGGCTTTCTTTGTACAAGCGAGTTTGTAACGTGAAGTAAAAGTCCGGTCCTCCGATAATTGTTCTGTTCTTTTATATTTTATGGCAAACACGATGGCGACTCTGCTGGGGACAAACTTTTCCACGGCTGAGGAGTTGGTGACGCAGTCGGATGCAGCCAAACTTGGCTCCACGTAACAAAAGATGGTCGTCCGCTTCGACCAACAGACGTTTGAAGAGATGCTCTCCGAAGGAAGCGCTGGCCCGGTCCAGAAGCGCACCCGCACGACAAAGGCTCGCAGAGAGTGGAGGCCAAAATCATTTGCTCCTCCCCAAGCCCCCGACGGAATGCCCTCTGTTGCTCAAGACGGCGAGAAGGACTCTTCTGCGGTCCCACTTCAGACCGTAGACAACTCTGCTGTCCCCAAGTCCGGCAGAAGAAAACACTATGATGCTGGACTTGCAGGGGCAAAGAGGAACTCTATGCGAACCGAGCCGCATAGGGGTGCTAGCCGCATGGAAAAAGCTCATGCGGCCACATACGCTAGCCGCATGAAGAAAAAACATGCGGTCATATCTGTCAGCCGCATGGCTTATACGGCTACAGTCGCCAATCACATGGATGAAACTCTTGCGGCTATGGAAGTCAATCGCTTGCAGAAAACCCATGCGGCCACAATTGCCAACCGCATGCGGCCAGCCTGCACGGTCGTGACTCCTAGCCGCTCAAAAATAACTCATCCAACAGCAGAAGACAACCGCATGCAGACAGCCTGCACGGTACCCAACTCTCGCCGTATAGCGTCCGTTCCACGCTTCTCTCGATCAGTCTTCGACCGTCTCTCATGCAGTCCTGAACCTGATGGTTCTCTGGATGATAAGCCAGACTCTGTGGCATTCAACTTGGACTCCTCCTATTACGCACCCGCAAGTGCTAAAAGGAGGAAGTATAGGACAGCGCGGGCTCATCAGGCCCAGTCAGCTGTCCCAACCTCTGACTATCAGGGCATCCCGTTGACTATAACACGGGCCTCGGATGGAAAGTTGTATACAACCGCTCGAGTCCAGTCCCCGGCGGCAAACGGACAGAGTGGTTCCTCTGACTTGCGGGAGGCGATCCTCCACAAACGCAAGGAAAGAGGAGGAGTGTCGGCATGCAAAGAGTCCTCGCTTGGATATCGCTGCACCCAAATCTTCGTCAACTGCTGTTGCAACAACGTAGCAATGACGGAAGATCGGCCATCCGTCTTCCAAAGACTACAGCATCCGAGCTCAGAAGATGAGGCACCTCCGATAGTCTCCTGCAATTCCGCTCAGAAGGTCCCCGCCGAAAGGAGGGGGAAAAAGACAAGCATCTCCAGTCCTAAGATATCAACCACTACAGCTAAGAAACTGACGTCTAAACGGTTGTCTTCCATCGGAGTATTCCAACACACCCGTTCAAAGACAAAATCTGCTGCAGTAGGAAATTCATCATCCACATCGTTGGGGGTTGGGGGTAGCACTCCTCCGAACATTCGCAATAATCCGATGTTTCAAGGAGCCAAGCCCGAGAAAGCGATTCTCCCATCAGGTATGACAGGCACCGATGTCCCCGAGGACACCCATGACTCTCAAGACGAAGTAAACTCTGAGGCTGGGGGTACTGCTCCCTCCGAGTCCGAACCAGAAGACAATATTCCCATATATCCCGATGACTTCTCGGTACACGGGTATGACTCGGAGGGCACATCCTCCATCGTTCCTTCCATCACTCCTCATGTAAGGACGGTGTTCATGACAGACAGCAATCAAGGTGGTTCCAGTGATCGCCAGCGCATTGACAGTCTCGAAGCCATATTACTTGCTTTGGTCAAGTCTGTAGACGAGATTAAAGCGGCCCTTCCAACTCTGCAAGGAGGGACGCCTGGCCAAACGAGCGCGGGTCCCGCGGTCAATGCAGACTCGAATTCGGCGGCACCGAACCCGGGCAATAATCCTCCCGAAATAACAGCCCCTACCACGACAGATGAGGCCCGAGAAGTAAGGAGAGAGGTCCAGGAGCTCCGAGCCATGTTCCATGCCCGAGAAATCGCTCAAGATCTCAAGAATACGGCAACCATACCCTGCTGAATGGAAGGATGTTCTATTCCCGCCAAAATATAAGCCGTTCAATATCAACCCATATGATGGCAAGACCTCAGCAAGTCGGTACATCACTTACTTCGAGGTCACCACCGACCATCTGCCCCATGATGATGCTATCCTCACTCGATTATTCATTGGGGCATTGGAAGGAGTCGCCTTCGACTGGTATCGCAATCTGCCGGGCAACTGCATCCACTCCTTCGCCGGCTTCAAGCGCCTGTTCTTGGAGAGGTTCTACGAAGTAGGGCAGGACGTCACCATGTCCACCCTCATGGACGTCGTCCAAGGGGAGAAGGAGTTGACAAGGAACTATATTGAGCGGTTCCGCCAAACCGCCATGAAGCTGCCCTCCGGAAATCCAGATTCCTCTTTGATTGAGATCTGCCAAAAGAGACTGCTTCCAACAGTCAGTCTCTGGATGGGCGAAAGTCAATTCAAAGATTGGAAGGCCTTCATCATCAGCGCCACAAGCGCCAAAGAACGACTGAAGAAGGCTCGTCAGCTGGGATTGCACATCTCGGAAGGAGAAAGCAAGGACAAGCGTCCCAACAACGATAATGGGGGTAACCCCTCCAACAATCGGGACAGCAAGGGGAAGCAGGCTATGGTGGCCGATACAACACAAAAACCTGAGCCGAAGCCTGCAGACAAACAATGGCCGTAAATTGATTACTCCTTCAAAGACAGTCACGTCAAGCCCATCTTGGACATGCTCATACAAGGGGACAGAATCTAGCTTCCTCCCCCAAGACGGGAACCGCGGCCGGCAGAGATAGAGAATCCAAAATACTGCTATTATCATCGCTATGTTCATCATGCTATACATGATTGCTACCAGCTGAAGCGATACATCCAGAACCTCATCGATTCGAACGCTCTGGCCATCGATTTCGAAGAGGTAACCGTGGCGGCCAATATGGTGTCCGTACAATTCGGTAGCTTCCCTCCGACGGAGACTCAAGACGGGGTGATCCCTGTCCCTCTGGCAACAATAGAGATTACCAATCTTCCACCTCCCCGAGATCAGGCTGCCGGTCTAGTACCCCTCACCACATCACGAGGGGAGGTCATGTGGATCCATCCAGACTTGGTGTCAGAAGTGACTCGGCCCACACCATCTTCCACCGACAAGAAGAAAAGTGGAAAAGTCAGGACCTGCCACACAATCTTGGCAGACAACGAGGAAGCTACAGCCGTCGTCACACGGTCCGGAGCGCAATCCCAACCTGTGGTTGACAACCCAACCGAGAATCATCAACCCACCACAACTGATGCTCCGGGACCGGCTCAGCCTTCAACGACCGACAAGCCTAGGCCGAAGGAGACTCGCTTCGACAAATCTCTCCGAAAAGATGCAGCCCAAGGGCTAGAGAGGCCCTACAACTTTGACATCCTAGAACAATTGGCTAACACTTCGGCCAAATTATCACTGTACGAACTCCTAAGGCTCTCCAAGGACGTTCGTATTACATTGAGTGAAGCACTCCAAAATGCCGATGCCTATCTGGCTCAATCCAACCTCACCGGGGATGACTCACCCGTGGATCTTCAAGACAGCGCCTGTATGGGAGCAATGCCCAACATCGTCTTCACTCCGCAGGACATGCTCATCAAAACCAACCTACATGATCGCCCGCTATACTACACGGGATACATCGGCGACGTGAAGGTGGATCGGATGCACATTGATCCTGGCTCTTCCATAAGCATCATCCCGAAAAGTCTGCTACATCATCTCCGCATCCCAATGCATCGCCTGACACCTACAAGCACCGTCATCAGTGGTTTCAATTCGGGCAGAAGCTACCCTATTGGAAAGATTCGTCTGAAGTGTCAGATTGGCAATCTCCAATCCGAAGTCACCTGCTACGTCATAGATGCAGACACTTCCTACAACATCCTCTTGGGGCGCCCATGGATACACAATTATATGATCGTGCCTTCAACGTTACACCAGTGCTTCAAATATGTCGACAAATACGGCTTCGTAAAGACGGAATTTGCTGATATCGATCCCTTCAAAGGGGTCGAATCCTACTACTCAGACTCCTGCCTATACGAAAAGTCAAAGAGACACCTTGATGAAGGAGACGTACAAGCTCATACCGAGACAGCCATGGGATCAGAAGGACCCCTGACGATCCACCTCCAAGCTCGCAAACCAGGCAGGTCCGCACCCCTTACTGCCACTCTACGGAAGGACGCAATCAGCCTCTCGGCGCAGGAGAAACAGATGATAATCCGGCTGCCAATGTTCGGCCAAGTGTCGAGACCCACAACGGGGACACTGACAATCAGACTGCCGAGAGTCGGTCAACCCCAAACGGAGAAGCTCAATCCCTCCGATAGGCCACTGACGATACGCCTTCCCAAGAAGGGTCGTCACCCCGACACAAGGTCTGACACTTCTAGCAAACCGGCCACTCCTTGCTCCACTTCGAGTGCCAAACTGGGGGTCGCTAGTCTGCCAACAACTCCACGCTCAACTCCATCAACTGAACCACTAACAATCAAGCTTCCCAGGTCGTTCTCTCAGATTCTTCTACGATACAGAGACAAAAATGTTGTATCGCCGCTCCTATGACGAATTACTGCTTCGGTGTCTGTCAAATACAGAAGCCAAAGAAGCCGTACGAGAAGCTCACGACGGTGTCTGCAGGGCCCACCAGCCTGGTCCTAAATTGCAAGATCGCCTTCGACGAATGGGCTACTATTGGCCCACGATGGTGGCAGATGCGATAGATTATGCTAGAAAATGCAAAGCCTGCCAAATCCACGCAGACTTCATTCACCAACCATCTGAGTTTCTACATCCAACAGTGGCGTCCTGGCCATTCGAGGCATGGGGAATGGATATCATCGGTCCAATCACCCCACCTTCCTCCCGAGGACATCGTTTCATACTTGCGATCACTGATTACTTCTTCAAATGGGCGGAGGCCGTCCCACTCGCAGAAGTTAAGACTTCAAACGTGATCAGCTTCCTTAAGCATCACGTCATCTACCACTTCGGACTACCACGAAGGATCATCCATGATAATGGTCCACAGTTTGCAAGCCACGCATTCTATCGGTTCTGCGATAAGCACCGTATTCAGAATGTCGCTTCGACACCATATAACCCGGCAGCAAATGGGTTGGCAGAGGCATTCAACAAAACAATCATCAAACTCTTCAAGAAGTTTGTCTCCTCCAACAAACGTGACTGGAACGAGAAGCTCGGCGAATGCTTATGGGCTTATCGCACCATGGTCCGAACAGCCATTGGAAATACACCATTCTTCCTGGTATACGGGAGTGAGGCAGTCCTCCCCTTGGAGACCCAGATCCCCTCACTACGTGTTGCCCTCACACATCAATTGACAACCGACGACAACCACCAGCGTCGCCTACAGGAATTGGAGGTACTAGATGAAAAGCGCCTCTTAGCTCAGCAACGAATTGAGCTATACCAAGCACGCATCTCTGGAGCTTTCAACAAGAAGGTCAAAATTAGAATATTCCAGGTGGGCGATCTCGTCTTGGCAGTCCGGAGGCCGATGGTCATGACTCACAAGACCGCCGACAAATTCCAGCCAAAGTGGGAAGGCCTATTTATCATTGAGACAGTATTCTCCAACGGTGCTTACCGCCTCTTAAAGCAAAACGGAGACTTGCTCATGTTGCCCGTCAACGACAAGTTCCTGAAGAAATATTATGTCTAAACGACATTCTCTCCAAGATCTTCGAGTCATGTACCCGTTGGTACCGCTGAACTCACCTCCACAGTCCTTTCAGATTATCGAGTCATGTACCCGCTGGTGCCGCTGAACTCACACTTTCTCAATATTCTAAATTACTGAGTTATGTACCCCCTGGTGCCTCTGAACTCATATTCCGGTCACTCTTTCAGATAGTAAGTCACGTATTATTATACCTCTGAACTTTCTTCCTGGAAGAGATCCTCCCTCATGATCCACTACCAGCGCTCCCAGTGCACAAAAAGGATAATCGATCCGCAAATTTCTGAAACGGCCATGTCCTCATTACCTCTGAGTCGTTTTCACTTCCACCAAAAACAAACCACCCCCTCGCACAGAACTTCCACGTTCTCCTACCTCTGAGTCGTTCTGTGTACCCCCTCTTCATTGAGCCCACTCCTGCCATGTCCTCATTACCTCTGAGTGGGAAGGCTCCGTCGAAGAAACCCTCATGCTTGCCATGTCCACATTACCTCTGAGCAAGTATGTCGGTTCCCTTTCAACCTATTATCTGTACCCACAACCGGAGTACGACAAGGATAATAGGTCCACAAATGTCCTCTGTTGACCACAAATGTCCTCTGTTGACCACAAACGTCCTCTGTTGACCACAAATGTCTGCTGTTGACCACGAACACCTTCCGTGAAGTCTCTCCTGCCATGTCCTCATTACCTCTGAGCAGGAAGATTCTACGGTAAAACCCTCATGCTTGCCATCTCCTCATAACCTCTGAGCAAATATGTTGGTTTTCCTTTCACCCTATTATCCGTATCCTAAACCAGGGTACACCAAGGATAATAGGTCCACAAATATCCCTTGCTAAGCTTCTTAGCATAAATCCAACATCTCACCATGCCCCGGGAGGCCAGCTGCTCTACGGCATTCTTTTTCCCAATACCGAGAGCATCCGTGACCACTTTGCCATGGCTGTTCCGGACATCCTGACCAAACTTGTTATCCGTACCTAAAATTAAGGTACGCCTAGGGTAACAGGTCCACAAATAATCCTCTAGCAAGTCCAATTCCGCAAATGCCACAAGTACAAGAAAGAGAAGATGAGTTGAAACATGCTCATTTATTCGATATTCTAAATACTACATCATTTGGGATCACATCCCTTACAAAAAGAAAAAAAAAGAGAAGCAAAAGAAAACAGAAAGCTGATCACTGCTCCGGGGCACATAACGCCCTGAGACGGTCCGTCAGCAAAGCAACCGACCGCTTAAACCTCTGGGAGGCTCGACGCTCTGCCTCGTGGGTCAGCACCACCTCGTCCTCCAGATGAGCGTGAGCTTGCCAGTTTTCCTCAAATTTCTTAAAGGCCCGCTCCAGGTTAGCAGAAGATCGGGAAACCTTCTCGGCCTCCCGAATGATTGACTCCTATTCTGCCTGAACAGCCTCCAGCTCTGACTCTAAGAAGGCTAATTCCCTCTGGAGTGCGAGGATCCGCTCCTTCGTATCAACGATTCCACGAGAAGCAGACTCTTCCCGAGCATGACAAGCCTGACTCCGACGACCCAGTCTGTCATACGAAGCGGAGAACTTGTCAAGGTCTCCCCGTACAACTGGCCAGGCAGTATCTCGAGCAAGATTGATCCTATCCCGAGCAGCAATGAGGAAGCCCCGCTCCCGCTCAATCGCAGCGGGCAAGCCCGCCTGTCGTATCGCCAGTAGTTGGGTCACAAGCTGATCAGCCTCTGTCAGCTTAGGCTCCAGCAGTGCAGCCAACCCCACCCCGCCAGGAAGGGACTTCAAAGTTGCAACCTGACCCCGAGCACACCGGAGAGAGAGAGAAAAAGGGGTCCCCCGTTCCACAGCAGCGTCTACGCCCCTTTTTAAATGGCGATAGAAGCTGTCAACCACGTCCTGCGTCACCTCGTCCAGAGTCTCCGAGGAAGCCGGTGTCAGCGGGAGTGTGGCTGGCAGCACTGAAGAAGACGCAACAGAATCTGTCGCCCCTGCCAGAAGAGAAGCAAACTCCGCACAAAAGGACTCGTGAACAGCGGCCAATTCCTCTTCAGCGGCCTGCAGAACTTGAATGCTTGGCAGGGCCGAGAGGTCAATCTCTGGAGCCGTATGATCAGCAAACGATGAGGTCGAGACCATCGCCAGCCCCATTCTCATCTGCCCGGGGCTGGCAGGAGGCCCTTCAATATGAGACGACAAAGAAGAGGGAACGCTCCTTTCTCCCAGATCATGGCAGGCCGAGCCTTCCCCAAGAACATCCACGGTGGAAAGTAAAGGGTCAGGACCTGCAGGGCCAAGGCAACCATGAATCGATTTGACCCGAAGGATATGTTGATAGAGCAAATAAGCCCCCTCACTAGTCAATATCTGGCCTATCTTACCAGTGGAGGAGAATGGAGGCCGAGGTTCGCTTGCAGCCACCGCAGCCTCCTCCTTCCTTGCATCCTCGGGAGAGGGTGCACCGAGATCGACGTCGCCTTGCTGAAGTTCAGCGGTCTCAGAGACAGGCCCAAGGAAACCTTTATCACCCTGGGCCGAGGCTTCAGCAACCTGGGAGCTTCCAGCCGCCGCCGAGAGAGCGCCCACAGAAAGGACCGCGGCACACATGTCGCTAATCAAAGCAGCAAGGGCCGGATCAACTTCAGGGGTGGTAGACGATTCAGGAGAGGACGGTTCATCGGACACCTACAAAGAAAAGTGATTAACTCATATCTCCGAGAGAAAAGAAAACTACAACAAAGAGATGGCTACGGCTTGGTCTTACCTCCGGAATAGCGTCTGTACCTTCACCCTTCTCGGTAATAAGTAATCCACGAGACCTAACGGCAGCTCTCTTCACGGAAAAGGTCGCTCTACTGTCAGAAGACTCGTGTCTGACTCGTTTACGCGAGGAACAAGACACAGCTAAAGACTGTTCTTCTCTCACTACTTCCTCTTGTGCAGTAAGCAATGGATCTTTCGCCGGTTCATCGGGTGTGGGAAGCGGTTGATCCGCTACTTCTTCACCCCCACAAGAAAAGGGAATCTTCGCTATCATGATCATCCTCCTCCTCAGCCGACTCGGAAGGTTCTGATTCAGGGAGGAAAATCTGGAGCGCTAGTTGCTTTCTAGCCTTAGCCCCCTTGGGCTTCTCCTCTAAACCGGTACCAACGATGAAACTGGTACTCGGATCAAAATCAACAGGAGGCTTGTTCGCTATAACGTGATATAAAGCAGCCACGTATAAAATTTCCCTCGGCGCCTTAGCATCGGGGACCGAGAAGCTGGCCCGAGTATGATAAGTGTCATAATAATTCCATGCCCTGACACCATCAAGAACGCTACCTTCAAATCCCAAACAAGGGTTGGGACAATCAAGGAATAACTGGCTATAACCAAATTGGCAGGAAAACCTACTAAGTAGGTAAGGCTCCAATTGAACGGTACCATCGAGATGTACCTTCCTCACTTCCTCATCAGAAAAGGGAGGAACAGACACAAAAAAGTCACACCCATCCACCCTCGCCAGCGCCTTCCGACAAGATGGCATAGTGTTGCATTCCCAAGACCGACGATGGCATTTGAAAAGGAAAGCGTCTTCATCTGTAGCATCTTCCGCTATGCCAGGTTCCATCAAAGACTTGTAGTGCATTGCCAACCACCCCATCAAATAGTGGAAAGGCAGTTCTACGCGCTCAAAATCCAACGTCTTCTTGCGCGCAATAACCTTGGACAAAAAGGTTCGAAGACCATGGTGTATGCTACACACCATAGCAGGAAGAAGGGCCAGTCTAACTCCAAATATCAGTTTAACGGCAGGAAGAATGAAATGACGACCGATCCTCTCAATAGAACCCGCTTCTCCCGAGACTACGCAATTTCGCAGCCATATCATTAAAAATCTAGCCAGGAGCGCCTTCTCTGACATCTGTGTGGTCCCGTAGTAAAAATAGCTAAGAGAGTCAGTTTGACTCCCGAATATGTCGCTCTTGGAGCGCGACTTCTTGACGCTTGACATCAGATCCCTTATCTCTCCATGCGTTCGAAGGGTTCGAGGAGTAACTTTGCCTAAAGGGTCAACTTTAAAAAGATAATTAATCCAGGATGTGGTGTGGGGAGTGGTCCCCTCGGAGCTATCCACCGTTTTTATAGCCATCTGATGACAAGCACTATGGTGGCATAGCAACTCCCGATACACCGCAACAGAACCTGGGAGTCGTCAGTTCAAGTCCTCAAATTCCTCATTCGACGGGGTGTACACCTCGAAAGGCTCATTCCCCCATGGAAGTTTGGAGACAGTATACATCTCATGAAGAGCAAGCCCCAACTCCCCTCCTGGTGCAAAAAACGTCCCCGTTCGCCGGCTATACATCTCCAAGAGCGCCACGAACAGTGGCTTATTGATAGGAAGCCTATGACAAGTGCCCCAAATGGCCTGGTAAAGTCCCACCTCCCGCAAGAATGTTCCGTAGGTCTGCAGAACCCAAGTGGTCAACTGGGCCCACGTAGAAGTGGGGTTTATCCAGTTCGGCAATGCCAGCCTACCAACGGGATAAGATTTCTTGTGAATAAGCCGATTCAGGAAGGTATCAGCTTGAGTAAGTGTGAAGTTGGGATCGTATACATTCATGAAAGAGCCTGGGGCCAGACCCATCATGTACCGGAGGACGAAATCCTTACCCACATACGCTGACCGCATGTTCGGGTTATAATAGATGTTGCCCATCAACATCCATGATTGAGTAGGAGTTAAGTTACACACCATCTTCCTGTCCAGCAACACCATATTGAACCACGACAAAGGATAATGACGTTCCATGAGAGGAATATGGATTGCCACCCCATCCAAAGAAAAATCCCAGTTCTCGAAGATCTCAAAAACTCGGGGATTCTTTATGATTAAAGTATCTCCAAAAAGGAACGAAGGCTTCAGGTATTTTCCATCCAGCTTCCCAGTATTCATCATGGAACGAAGGTAATGGAGGGTCTTATTCTCGATGGCGTTCAACCTTTCCGAAGGCTCATCAGCAGGGAATTGATTCAACACATGCTTAATTAAGTCGTCAAGACGCACGCCCAGGGCAAATTGATTTGAACCCACTATAAGTTTCCCCGCAGGATTTACTGGCAGATTCACTGAGGAAAAAAGCAAAAGAAACAAATCAAAAAGATAGCGAAAACATAAAACTATGTGATGCTTATGCGGCTTAACTCAGTATAGCCTCATGCGGCTCAGTTTAAAAGAGTTCATACAGGTCAGTCCGAATGAGCTTATACGGCTCAATTTGAAAGAGCCCATGCGGTTCAGCTCGAATAAGCTTATGCGGTTCGACTCGAAAGGAACTTATACGGCAGTGTGGATGAGCTTATGCGGTTCAAAAGGAGCATATGCGGATATGGTCCGATTCGAATAAGCTTATTTGATTCGGCTCAAAACAGGCTTATGCGGTCCAGCGCGGATGAGCTTATACGGTCCAGTTCAAATAATCTTATGCGGTTAAGTTCGAAATATGCTTATGCGACTCAATTTGAAAGAGCTCATGCGGTCTAGATGGGCTTATGCGGCCCTGATGATGAAGTAGTTATGCAAACAACTTTCATGCGGCTCAGGCCTGGGTCATATCCCATGCGATCCGAATATGAGTCGGACACACAGCATACTTGGGAATATAGGCTCGTGCATAAAATATGCGGCGTAGCCATGGCAGTTCATATTGATGGTCCTACCAGCAATAGGCGGGTGAATGTCGGAGTGAAAAACAGGTACGCCAGCCGTCGAAGGAGCCGCCACGTTCGCCGCCGCAGTCGATAAAAATACGACCTTCTTGCCCTTCGCCGCCACATAAGATGATGCAGCCTTCTTGCCCGTAGCAGCAGCAGTCTTCTTGGGAGCCATTGCCGATCGCCGATAGGAGAAGATGAAGAGGAAGTCGACAACGAAGAGTTCGAGCAAAAGAGAGAAGGTAAAGAAACCCTCAAAGAATAAACTTACTCCTACTTATAGGCGAAGGAGGCTCAAAAAATCAAAATAAACGCCTCGATCTACGTGCCGCCTAAAAGAATAAACCGCTTCGGTCAAAACAAAACTGACCCTTGGGATCCTCCCCCAAGAGGCGGCGAATCAAGGACATTTAATGCAGAAGATTTGCACACGTGGCTGAGACACGTGGCAAAAAGTTTATACGGTCTCACAGCTCATACGGCCAGATAAACCCATGCGGCTGAACCATCTATGTGGTCAACAAAGGCCATGCTTCTTATTCAAAGTATTTCAATTTTGTAAATTGAAAACTTTGAAGGGGGTCTTGTAGAAGCATGGAAAATATCGGAACGATGATCTATGCGGCTCAGAACAGGAGAACCCTATGCGGCTCATACAGGAGCAGTCCCATGCAGTTCAGAGAGACTCTTAGTCTCATACGGCTCGGACAGGAGAGTCCATGCGGCTTACATAGGGACAGTCCTGCGATTCAAAGAGTCTCCCAGCCGTATGTGGTTCAAAAGTACATGCGGCTCACGGAGATATGCGGCTCAATGCTACGTGTACCCACGAGACCCCTTCACATAGCTGGCCATCGAGCAGTCTGCCTATTTAATGCTCTGTCATGATTTGACAGCTGACGGCTCTGACATAAAGTATCATAATGGCCCTGCCATAATGACAGACTCTTAGGAAATAGGAGAAAAACTCTGACGCGATCCGAGATTGACACGTGGCTACTCCCATGCGGCTCCAGTAAAGAACAGCTTCATGCGGCTGGTAAGGATCGTCTTCCTGCGGCTCACCAAAAAGCCATCCCATGCGGCTCGTAATTACTACACTTATGCGGTTCACCAAGAAACCATCTCATGCGGCTCGCGATTACTACACTTATGCGGCTCACCAAGCGACTCACAAATACTATACCTATACGGTTCGCCGAGACGCTGTCTCATGCGGTTCATAGATGTCATACGGCTTTGGCAGAGTCCATCATCAAGACACGTGGCAGAGATTCAACGACAGCTGGCAGCAAAGATGATTATAAGATGCAAAGATTTACCAGATCCTAATGACCATGTCCTCATAATTAATGGGATCAGGTCATATCATTCATAATCAAACCAATAGGACACGTGGTGAGAGATCCAAGCTACACAATCAATCATAAAGATTTAAAGCAATCAACATTAATTATTCAAAAGATTTAGTGCTATCCCTATTTATGGCCCAGATCCTCCACGCCTAAAACGAATGGTCTAGATTGATTAAGCATCAGGCCGCCGCCACTTTGAGAATGGGTAATCAGCCAAACCCTAATGATGCCCCTCCACTATTATAAATAGCAGGGTGTCATTCCCTTGCGAAAAAAAAGAAGAGAAGAGGGAGAGACAAGAAGAGATATACACCGTCAGAGAGAAAATACAACAGAGAGAGAGAGAAGCCAGAAGAGCAACAGAGGAGCCAGAAGAACATTTCTTCATCAACGCCAACCATCTTCTCACAGGAGCCAAGGCTGCATACCGATCGTCCAAGGAGTAAGGCAGGGCTGCCGTCGCCTTCTCGAGCCTCTATCGTCACCCCCCAGAATCTAAAATATACAATTGTACTTTAGATTGCTGTACCTAGATTTTCGTCCCTAGGCTTTTTTTGTACAAGCGAGTTTGTAACGTGAAGTAAAAGTCCGGTCCTCCGATAATTGTTCTGTTATTTTATATTTCATGGCAAACACGCCCCTCCTTGAGTTGGGGTCAGATCCCACGCTATAAGTTGTCTCTCATCTAGGCATGCAAATACGGAAAGCAAAAGTTGTCATTCGGCCGACGGAACATACAAACAAAGGTCGTAGTTCCCAAAGTACCAATCCTCCTTAATCTTCATGATCTTGGTATTTTTGGAAACCAACTTATCTCTAAACAGGAATTATGGCTTCAGCAGCTCACCATTAGCTTCACCCTCGGCCACAAATTTGCCTCGATGCATCATACACTGGAAGTAGACATAGTATTGGAGGTCAATCATGGCCAATCGCCTAGGAGGTTGGTCCCAAGCGATTAATTCCTTAGCAAGGTTAACCATCTCTGTATCAAAATTTATGCCCAGAGCACAGACAGATGACTCAAAGAGGATCTCGTTGAATCGGAGGATAACCACAGAGACTGTACAAAAATAAAATAATTGTTCAAAAAGTCAGAAGATGTCTAAAGACATTTATAAAAGAAAGGAAAAGGCAAAGCTTCAGCACAGGCACTATTTAGTGGCTATGAAAATCAACAAACAAAAGCTTCAACGCAGGCACTGTTTAGAAGCCATGCGCATCAGCAAGCAAAACTTCAGTGCATGCTCTGATTAGTGGCCATGCGCATCAGCAAACAAAGCTTCAGCACAGGCACTATTTAGTGGCCATGTGCACCAACAAGCAAAGCTTCAATGCATGCACTGTTTAGCGGCCATACGCATTAGCAAGCAAAGCTTCAGTGCAGGCACTGTTTAGTATCCATGCGTATCAGCAAGCAAAGCTACAACGCAGGTACTATTTAGTGGCCATGTGCATCAGCAACCAAAGCTTTACCGTAGGCACTTTTAGTGGCCATGTGCATTAGCAAGCAGGCTTCAGCATGGGCACTTTATCAGTAGTCATGTGCATCAGCATGCATCAACGCATGTTCCAAACACTACTTTGAAAAGTAGTGCCTATGTGCATCAGCGAAGGAGCATCAGTGCATCTTCTAGACACCACTCCAAAAAGTAGTGCCCATGCGCATCAGCAATGGACGATAGTATGTGGAATAATTTCTGCTAATTCTCGCTGTGAAGTGTAAAGCCAACGAAGAAAAGCAAGGGTTAGAGAGTGTTACTAAAACATTTCTAGATAGAGATATTTTTATCATTTTACATTTTTATATTGTGTATATAGTTATTTATTTAATTACTTATAAAGGTTGCATTTATTTGTAGACTAATCTATTTATTGGACCTTGTTTAGTGGACCTATTTGGACTAGACATGACTACTTGGACCCATATTTTAGGTTGAACACAATTAGCCTCATTTAAGTCATGTTAAGTCAAGATTTGGATTAGAACTAACCAAACATTTAGACTAGAAATAACCCTACATTAACTTAAGTGTTCATGACAACTAAAGGAGGGCAAAGTGGACATTTCCAATAGACATTTAGGGCTCCTTTTATAGCAGCCACTATAGGAAGAGAATTCATTCATTCACTTCTTCATTTGAGCTCCTAAAACCTAAGTTTAGAGCTCTCTACAAACCCACTCCATTTGCCACTCTTTCCTCCACCAAAAATCTTCCAGACTCTCTCAAAACTTCACCCATTCTTGATCCTAGAAGGCTTGGAGCTTAGAAACCAAGAAGCACAAGAAAAGGAGTCCAAAAGCTTGGAGGATTGTGTCCTACTTGACACTTGAGTCCTCTTTGAGAGTTTCATTGGGAATCCCTCTCCAATAGGTAAATATTTTGTCATTCCTTCTAGTTTAGATACTATTTTCATGCATGACACTATTAGAAACTCACCCATGGGCTAGGGGTACACATAGGGGGAAGAACAAGGGTCTAACCATCATCTTGGTAGAAGTTATATAGAGCTTTTATGTCGTTTTTTGGGAAGAGCAAGGGTCTAACAATTTGGGGTTTTGCTCCTCCTACACTTGTCATAAATGTCACATTTCACCTGACATATTGTACTAGCTAGGCACTACACCATTTAGCTTCTAATTGTTATTTTATACATGTTCATGTGTTGTGGGATGATTAGGACAATGTTTGGTGTATGTATCATGAGAGTATCAGAGTTTTAATGCGATACTAGCATGGTGCATACAAAGTGCTTGTGAAAATAGCTTGTGTGTGCACATGCATTTTTGTATTAGCTATACTAGTGTATGTGTGTGCAATGTGTGTTAGTGGTACCTAAGTGGTTGTGTCCATGTGATACTAGGGTGTATAGTTTATGAGTAAATTTGTGTGTTATTTGTAGGGGGTCAAGAGTTGCGTATGTAGTGTAGTGAGAGTGAGAGGAAAAAAGGTAGCACTTACTGTTATATGTGTTACACACACATGCTTGTGAGTGTGTGATAGATTAGAGAGGAGGGAAGGCTATTTTTGAGTGAGGCTTGGGTGAACTGTCAATGTGACAGTAATTAGTGTGTGAGAGTGTCCATGTGTTGTGTGTTAGTCATGTGAGTATGTGAGTGTTAGAGAGAGTGGCAAGAGTGAATGTGAAGAGGGAACTGTCAAATAATTTTTTATGTGTATAATGAGAGTGAGATAGAAGGGGAAACAATCATTTGACAGTAATGCATGAAGATGTGTGTGTGTGTTACACACACATAGGAGTTCTTATGGCAGCCCTTATGAGAGGGTTAGATATGGTTGTGTACATAGGATTAGGAGGGGACTGTCACATGATAGTGTACATGTGTCTAAGTGTGTGTGTTACAGCCTATAAGATGTGTGAGTTCATGATTGTCCATAAGACATTAGATCGCTTGTGAGTTGTGTGGGTGATAGCACTCACATGAGTGTTGGTGAGTAGAGTGTTAGAGTGTCAAGTGGAGAGTATGGGTGCCATGTGAGTGATAGGTGAATGTGAATGTTTGTGAGTGAGAGTGATATAGTGATAGGCAAGTGACAGCAGGATAGGGGATTCATGCCCATGTGCTTGTGTTGTGGCAGTCCCTAAGTGAAAGCCCTAGGAGTGTCTAAGAGAGGGGAAAACACACCTATATGAGTGTTCCTAAGTGAGAGCAGTGAGGTAAGGCAAGGACACTGTTGGCCTTGGCAGGCATGACAGTTTGGGGTCCTGTTGGCCCTGGCAACAGTAGTAATTTAGGGCAGTAGGGTTTGTCATGTTCCTATGTGAGTGTTTAAGTGTCAAGTGTCCTAGGTAGTGTACTGTCAGTGTTAGATATGAGTGAGGCTAGTGTGTTAGGATGAGAGTGAGAGGGAATACAGTAGGTCAGAGGGTCATGTTGGACCTGGGTGAGGCAGTGCAGGCCAAGTGCATTACACTTGAGCACTGCACTGCACTGCCATGTTTAGGCAGGGCCAATAGGCTACTGTAATAGGGGGTTCCCTGGCAGCAGAGGACTTGGGAGTCCCTGTTCGAGCCACTAAGTGGTAAGTAGGCCTTGCCTACAGTAAGAGGAGGCAGGGTGACGGCCTGTACTGGTGTGCAGGCCTATGCTTGTGAAGGTGGTATTAGCCACTGTACTGAGCAGTTGGCTTTGGCATGTCCACTGCTTTAGTAGGGCAGTGAGGGGAGTGAACCCCCTTGCATCAGTTTGCCTTGCAGGCAGGGAAATGCATTGGTGGCATACACTTAGGCAGGGCCACAGGCCAGTATAGCCTTTGTGCAGTATTGTATATGCCTTGATTGGCATGTGTGTGAGCCTGTACAGGCCTATATTTGGCTATTGTGTGCACACACACGTGTGTATGTGTGTATGAGCTATTGTGTGTCAGTGTACTGTATGTATAGCAGTATCGTGTGTTTGTGTGACACATAGACAGGTTTGTGAGTGTGTTGGTGTCATATATGTATGTGTATGAGTGTAATGAGAGTGAGTGTGTTTGTGTGTCACAGGTTATGTTGTGTGGGTGTTGTGTGACACATAGGTAGGTATGTATGGGGGCTTAGGTAAGGAAAAGTTTACCTAGGCATAGGCAAGGAAGGGAGAGAGGGTTATGACAGCAAGTGTGTGTGTATGTGTGTGTGTGTGTGTGTGTGTGTGTGTGTCTTAACAAGTGACAGGAATGAGAGTGTAGGTATTGTTGCAATACCTAGGTATAGGTAATGTAATGAATAGGTAATAGGTCTTACCTAAGGATTGCGGTATATAGGGTTTACCTATGTCTAATGTAGGTAATATTGTATATCAGTTTAGGTAAGGGTAATAAGTGATGGAAGTTACCTAGTATAGGTTACCTACTATATTAGGGTAAAGTAAATTTCAAGTATAGGTTATAGGTTTACTTATATATAAGGTAGGTAATATATGTTAAGGTATTGTTATAAAGGAAATTGTCTAGGGGTAGTGTGTGTAGGTAATAAGATATTACCTATAGGAAGGTAATGTGGAATATAGGCTAACCTATGTAGTGAGAGGGTAATGCACATAAGGCATTACCTATAGGGTATAATAGGTAACTTAGTATGGGATGAAGGGTATTTGGAGTAGGGTTTCACAAGATACCCTATACTAGGTAGATTACCTAGGTAAAGACTAGGGTAGCCTAGTATATGTTAAAATACTTGGTGTGACAATATAATGACCTAGAAATCTAGGTTGGACCTAGTTTGACCACAGTCGACCAGTTAGACCCTAAAAGTTAACCTTTAGGTCAAATTGACCTAGTTTGACCCTGTAAGCCTAGTTTTGATCTAGAATTGACTTAGAATGCATATTACAATTTAGATATCCATGTTTAACACACTAGAACACAAACTAACATATATATCTCATATATAGGTCTTTGTGACTCTACTTTGGGTCTCGATTTACATTTACTGCTCAGGACCACAGGCGAGTATATTCTCTGAAAGTTTTTATTATTTGCTGATTATTATAATTTTGGTTCTAGTATTGTAATACTTGATTCCCTGACATGATGGAAACATGGATTGGTATTTTTGGATTCATTTACTTGCGACACATGCATCTTCCTTATCTGGCCTCTATTTATGGAATTACCTACTGGCATCACCTACTTTATCTGGCTGGCCTTGTACTTGATTTGCATGTCGGAACTTGGGTTCATTTTACTAGTCGGACAGAAAAATACTTGAATAAACATATAAACATTCCTAAACATGCTGGAGTCATCCCTTATTGGTCTAATATGGAACGATAGTAGTCGTACACCTCAGGTGCGATGAGCCATATTACCCCTAACTGTTTACATGATAAAAAAGATATTTCAAATCACTAGTATAGTTATAGTCTTACTGGACTCACTTATATCTATTGATTGGACTTGTTATATATATTCATGTTGGACTCTTTTATATTTTCTTGTTGGACACACTATATATCTCAGTTAGTTCTCTTATACTTTATAATCTTTATTACTATAAGCCCCCTAATTTTTGGATTTTATTTTTAATTATTTTTAATTATTGTATATGGATATTTTAATTTATTAAAGTCAATAATGACTATGTTAGTAGTTTATTGTAGCTTTGATTTTTAAAGCACAACAAATATTATTTTCTCAAATCCAGTTTCATATTTGAATTCTAGACTCGTCCACCTTGAGTTTGATATATCATGTTCCAACCAATTTTGCTTTTCAACATTCCTTTGACTTTGTGCAATTTTGGGCCAACTTAGGCCAATTTGAGCCATTGACGTAATTTTAAGCCAACTTCCAATTTGATTTTTGGACTTGACTTATATCGAAACCGTATGATCCAATATATGGTTTTGATCCATTTTGAGTCTGCAATGCACATGTCTACGATGTACCATCCAATCGAGTTCTCATGTGCTACTTATTTGTAAATGGCACATGAGACTCATTAAATTAATTTTTCAGGTCTAATTTGACTAGTAATGCTACTCGAACCCTAACCTAGTCAACCCTACTAGTTAGCGCCTAACTAGGAGTACCAAAACCAAGTATACATATATTTAAGAGAATTTTAGAGGTTTAATTGTAGCCATATGCAATATTCCCTTATATATTTGGCTTGGCCAAACATCTAACCAAAATAGGAAACCTATTAATATTAGTATGACTTGGAGAACCAAATCATATCCAAATTAGATCAAACCAAAGCCCATGCACTAAATATATATATACCTATCAAATCCTAACCATTCCTCTCTCATAACTGCCCACTACTCCATAAATCATCCCAAACCTAACGGCCACCACTCCAAACCTGAAACCCTAGCCGACCCCCCTTTCTTCATAAAATATAATTTCTCCTCGATTTCTGTGTGTCACGACCCACACCCGCTATAAGGACACGTGCACGTGACAACGCCCAGCCCTCACCGTAAAAACGGCGTAGAATGCTGTAGGTTTTCTACTCTAAACAGTTTATATATATATCAAAGCCTGTCGAGAATATGGTCAACTCCGAACGGAGGACAAGCAATGAATATATATGAGTGCTCAATCACAACTCTAAGATGATAAAGTAAAGACTGAAAGATAAAGACAACAAGACGATAAAAATAATAACCTGTCAAGTCCAAACACCAAATAATATACAAGTCCAAGTCTCTAGTACAATCCATAATAATAACAGTCTCAAAAGTAGCTGGAGACAAGGTCTAGTATAAAAGACCTACTCTAACTAAACAATAGGTAAGGTCTCGCCAGGCGGAGCTAAGCCCTGCTGGACCAAAGTCTCCAGGTCTAGGCCTACTACGTCATCCGGACCGTAGTAGGTACAGTAATCCTCCTCGTCAGCATCTGTAATATTTTCAACATATCCTGTCAGGATGGAACGAGTATAATCTACTAACAACAGTTCACAAGATATGACAAAAGCTATAAGACTGTAAATAGAGAGTATATACAAGAAAATCATGGAATGTACATGTGAGTATCATGGCAAGGTAAGCTGTAAAACTAAAGCTAGAACAAGGAAAGTAAACTGATCATGGCATGTACAAGAATCAAGAATCATATATCTAGGTGTGTGAGTACTAGCTACAACATGTGGCCGGATTGGGTCTGCACAAGGTTATGATCTAGCCAATCATACGTGTGGTGTAGGATTGGCATTCACAAGGTTCACAATATATACAAGGCGGGTATGACCATACATCTACACTAGTACTCCCCGTCCCCGACTGGTAGAATGGATCCAAGCAAGACACGTTACGACACGGGATTCTATGAGAAGGGAGCAAGTCTCCTCGAGAATCGGTGTCCATATACTGTATAAGAATTATAAGAGGGCTTGCACAAGATATACCAAGATAACGAGGAATAACATCTCATGTCGGGATCCATGAATACCAATCCGTGTGACCAATGTGTCAAAAACAAGCATATCTACACTAATTACATGAATTATAACAATCATCGTAAATTGGAAAAGTGTCAGAGAATGTACTCGCCTGTAATATGTTATGATATGTCAACTGGAGCAAATGCAGCATCTCGAGGACCTATAGAGAACAAGACGTATCAATACTATGCTTAGGAAATAAAGTCAAGACAATTTAAATCCTATTAAGTCATTCTAGGTCAAGACACGTCAAACTAGACTGTACGAGGTCAACCTAAGTCATATTAGGCCTAACCAGGTCAAACTGGGTCAATGCAAGTCAAACGGAATTAATCTAGGTCGATTTGAGTCAACAGTTGACTTACAGTTGACTTTTGGTCAACTGGTCAACTCTGGTCAACTCCGGTCAACTTTGGTCAATCCTAGGTCAATGGTGACTAATAGTTGACTTTTGGTCAACTACTCAAGTCTAAAGGAATTTGGGACTAAATCGGGTAAAGTGTTGACCCATAGTTGACTTTTAGTCTAAAAAGTCAACCGTGGTCAACCGGGGTCAAGACTAGGTCTAGACGGCTATTTCTATTCATTACCAACCTCTACAACCCATATCCAAGTCCATCTTGGACTTCGAAATCCAAATCTTGGCCGTAGGCCAAAATCCTATTTTACCCTTAAAAAGGATAAAATTCTAACTTAGGCAATTATCAAGTTAGCCTACCTACGCTTGGTATTTTGACCCGATCTCCCTAGGGTAGTAAGATACTAACCTATACATACGTTACCTACCAAAATACCTAGGTATAGTGGACATCCAGTCCATGATACGGCCCATTGCCGATATCTTGAATATTTCAAGATACGCAATGGTACGGTGCGATACCGGCGCCCTACGACCCCGATTTTCACTCGGGAGCCTACCCGCAAAATCTAATTCACGTATTCTAACTCCACGCCAAGTTTCAACTCATTCCGATGCTCCGAGCTCCGTTTTACCCTCTAACTCGATCCCCTCTAAATGGATTTCCCACTTTCCCTTCCTATTCTTCTCCTTCTAATTCCTCCTCTTCAATTTCTCCTCCTCAAATTCTTATTCTCCTAGTTCTATTCATTCTACTTCTTCTTCCTAACTTCTCCCTTACTTCTTCTAATTCTAAATTCTTCTTATTCTTTTCCTTCTTCCTATTCCTTCTTTCTCCTTACTCTCCTTCCTCTCATTCTTCTTATTCTAATCCTCTTCCTCTCTAATTCTCTTCTAACCTCTTCTAATTCTTCTTCTAAAACATCTATTTAACTACCTAACTATCTAATTATTTACATATATATATAAAGGGGGTACATAGGGGTATATGGGGACTATGGGGGGCTTAAAAGGAGCTAAAGGGGGGGAGGAGCTGCTACTGCAGCTGCTACAGCTGCTGGCTGCTGCTGCAGCTAGCATGCTGCTGCCACTGCTGTTTTTTCTTCTTCTTCTTCTTCTCTAATTCTTCTTCCTCTTCATCTTCCAAAATATATAATATATATATATATATATATATATATATATATATATATATATATATATATATATATATATATATATATATATATATATATATATCAATATACCTATTTATCTAACCATCTATATATATATATATATATATATATATATATATATATATATATATATATATATATATATATATATCATATACATCTAGTTATCTAGAGATGTATCTACATATCCATCTACCTATCTATCTATATATATCCATATATATCCGTCTATATATCCCTATACACACCCACACATATAGATACATATATATACACAAACATATATCTATATATATATAAATAAATACATACACATATCTATATGTATATATATATACAAACACACTCACACCCTCACACAAACACACACAAACACTCTCACACAAATGCACCACCACCACCATCTTATGACACTCATTCCCACCACCACTTTCACACACTATCACTTCTACCATTTCTCTACACACACACACACACACACACACACACACACACACACACACACACACACACACATATATATATATATATATATATATACACACACACACACACACACTCTCTCTACCACACAAACACACACCCTCACACACAACCACCACCACTCTCATGACAACACCACCACTACTCTCATTCCTCTACACACACACACAAATTCAAATATATATATATATATATATATATATATATATATATATATATATATATATATATATATATATATATATATATATATATATATTACATACACACACACACACACACACACACACACACACACACACACACACACACACACACACACACACACACACACACACACACACATATATATATATATATATATATATATATATATATATATATATATATATATATATATATATATATATATATATATATATATATATATATATATATACCACTCTAATTAGAAAACCCCCTAATAATCCCTAACCTAGATTTCTAGAGAAAACCTACAAATTCTAGGGCAAAGTGTAGAGAATCCCATTCTCTACATTTATTGTGAAGACATCAAATGGTAAAGAGGAAATAAATGGAGAATAAAAACATAGCTAAATTGGTTTTCTTGGAGGAAAGAAAGCTTGGGAAGAAGAAGGAAATTTTAGAGAGAGAGAGAGAGAGAGAGAGAGACTTAATGAAGAAGAAATGGACGGGGGGTTCCTTCTCATGGCCGGCCATGTGGGGGGCCCTATTGGGCTTTGGGTGGAGACCCATTAGGCCCCCAACCCAATAAACTTAGTTGGATTCGGTTCGGGTTCGGGTTTGGTTTGGTTCGGTTTAGTTCGGTTTAACTCTAAATTGACTAATTAAGCCTCTAATTGCTTAGTTAAGCCATGGGAGTGTGGTTTATTAGTCTCTAGCCTAGTTAGGATGGTATGTGGGCCAAGCCCAGCTAGTATGTGGGTTCCACTAGGGTCCAGGCTACCCGGATCTCCAACTTGAGTCCGAATTGGATAAAATCCAAACCAAACCAAATAAATCCCAAAAGATCACATAAAATCAAATAAAATTTCTAAAAATTATAAAACTTGAAAAATAACAAAAATACCCCTAATTTAAAAAATTGGGGGTGACACTGTGCCAACCACCACCACTTGGACATCACTCTCAACATCCCCTTCTACCCTAGCAACTGTAGGAGCAATCTTGCGACCGTTAGAGAGGTGCACGACGCGCTACTTGGGCCGAAAGTCCGTCGAATCAAAGTCTGAAACGTCACAGCAGGTTAGTCGACTTGTAGATGATGTTTTATCCACTTTTTCTCATCCATTTCTCCTTAAACCAAATTTGAGAGTTACTTTTGTATGTCTACTCCAACCTCTGATCACCAGATCTCCTAGTTCCAAGCGGTTTGCCCGTGATGTTGATTCTACGATAGGGTATCCAGAACTGATAAATTCTATTGCCGGCTACTTTTTGCCTATCTAAGGTCAGTTTCTAACCTTTCTATATTTTTATTCAGAATCTTGATGTCAATACTTGTCCGATTCATATCTGAAAGTTAGGTTTCACACTCGTTTGCTATTTTTTAAAATTCATGCCTTTTGTCATGTCACCGAACTCCGAAAAATTCTATTTTTCTTGTGTCCAAAAGTGTCAAAACTCCATGAATCAATATTAAACTTTATGTTTTGCAAGGTTTAACATTATAAGTACTATTTTAACTAATTTTTGGGATTTTTATAGAATTGAATAATTTTATTTAATCATTGTTTCGAGGCTAAATTAATGTGTCGAATTGAGGAAGTCATATGTGGCATTGACGTGAGACCTCTTGTGAAAGGGTTTCCCTATTAAAAATATAATTATAGCAATATATAAATATTTATAGATAAATTCTAGAGTTTAAATATATTATTTTATTATAATTGTAAAGTATTTACGAGAGATTTTGTTACCTATATGTACTTATATAATAGATATAGTGTCGTAACAATGTTATGGCAACTAGGAGGCATAGATACTCATATAATTTATATATATGGTGTTTTGATATAGGATATTAAATATAGTGTATTATTATAGGTGAACTTGGGAGGATCGACAAGGACATCGGAGTTGGACAGTCTTACCCGCAGACAGCAGTTACAGGCAAGCGTGCCTTGCCTTCGTTACAGATTATTCTTTTCTGTTTTGTTATTCTTTTTTTATTAGCATTGCATGACGTAGGACGTTTATACTTAGTGTCCGTTTATAGACAGATGCCGATGTCATGATAGTGACATCGAGTATTAATATTAGGCATTACGTACATACTGATGTGTCCATTGACGCAATTGACCACAGGACACCGACACATTCATGATGCGAGGTTTACATGACTATTCGTGGTATTGACCTCGTATTAGCATTCCAGATTTCTTTATCAGTATTGCTTTTACTTTCGAGATGATTGTACAGACTTGACATTGCTAGATTCTAGACATGGAGATTGGGGAGAACTTGACTACAATATCAGACCTATTGTCGTGTGGCCCGTTGTTTAGTGACCTTTATCTCTGTAGCAGAGTAAGGGATTATCACTGTCGAGAATTGATTGTACTTGATACCAAGACACAGGTACTGGGGACAATATCCTGCTGAGGTGCTAGTGAGCCTTAGTGGAAGAGGTCTTGTATTCTAGAAAAGTATCTCACTTGCATAGCACATAGACGGATACAGTAGGTTGCCTTAGTTCATATTTGTATTTCTGTACGTTAGCATGTATATTATGCACCTTGCTAGTCCTCTGAGGACCTGGTTATTTTCCAGGCTTAGACGAAGCTGAAGACTACCCGGAGGTTTACGGTTCGGGAGCTGAGACCGGAGGCGTACCGGCACAGGAGGACGAGATAGTGCCAGATGATTTTTTTATAATATCTTTATATTTAGTCTTGCTACATTATTTCCTTTTCTTTTCATCAGACTTGTAGTTGATTTGTACTTTGTTTCTATTTTTGTGGTTTCGAGATATTTTACCCGCACAGACTTCATTACTTTTATCGTTGGATATTTGAGACATTTCATTATTTATTCTTGATCTCTTTGTGGACTCTGTGGATGTGATTAGATGTATATACCTATGGACTGTATTGTATTTCTTGGTTTTATCATGATTTACAGCTTAAGTATTTCGCTAATGGGCATGTTATGTAGCTTGGCCTATTGGTGAAGTGTTGCTGGCATGTATTCGTATTCCTGGTCCTACGGATTTTGGGACTGGGGCGTTACAATTACCATATTTCTTGATTCAGTTTGCTCATCTTGTTACTATTCTTTAGTTGGTAGATGCTCTTTATATTCCTTGTCCTTATTTCATTTCTTGCTTATCCTGTACTACTTGCTACAACTGCTTATTAGTTTTCATCATTTAATTGAAACTACTATTAGAGGTGTGCTTCGCTCCAATCCTAACTGGATATTTTTTTTCAGTTGACGAGCTCGAGGATACATGCCCTACCTATTACGATGCTCCGGAGACTCAAGGAGTGGATCCCCCGGTAGAGTAGCTTAGCCTTCCTAGATGGGTGTTAGTTAAATAGTATCACTATTACTGGATTTGTCTCCAGTCTTGATATATTTGAGACTTGTTATATTTATTTGGGATATGTACTTATTTATAGACTTTTAGACTCTATTGTATTTGACTTATGATATTAAACTCTATTTCATCATTTCATGTTATGTCTATTCGTGCTATCATCTTCTTTAGATATCTGTGATTGAGTATATGTTCTAGATGATATGTTATTCCTCCGTGCGAAGATAACATGTTATATTCCATATATGTTAAATGTTAGATATTATAGACGACCTATACAACATTCTACCACCAACATTGCGGCGTAAGCTGGACGTACCCACGTGCTCGTGCCCCTAAACTAGGTACGGGTTGTGAAAGAGAGACTCAAATCGTGGCAGTAAATCATGTATGGATTGATGAGCTTCTAGAAGTCATATATCATTCATTTCTAGATATACTTTATGGCAGAACCTCACATCAAATACTTTCAACATCAGCAACTAAGGGCCTGCTTGGTTTGTAAGATTGGACAAGTAATGTAATTCGTATTACGTTGTCAATCTAACTCAAATGTTTGGTTGGACAAAAAAATAGATTCAATGTAATCGCAATTACAAGTTTGATTACATTGCATCAGTTTATTCTAAAATCAATTACATCATAAAATCTATATAATCGCGATTACATTACAACTTAGAGGTAATTTGGTATGTAGTAATTTGGTCGTTTTTGTCCTATTTTTATTTTTGGACATTTTCTTTTCGTTTTTTGTCATTTTTGGTTGTTATTATTTGTTTTTCGACGTTTTTGTCCTTTTTTTGTCTTTTTGCTCGTTTTTTTTTCGTTTTTGTCTATTTTTGGTCATTTTTTTCTATTTTTTGGTTTTCCTCGTTTTTGATCTTATTTCTTTTTTGTCTTTTTTTGCTCATTTTTGGTCATTTTCATCGGGTTTTTTCGTTTTTGTCGTTTTTGCTCTTTTTCTCGTTTTTCCTCGTTTTACTCGTCTTTGCACATTTGTTTTCCATTTTGGCCTTTTTGTCGTTTTGGCACTTATTTTATCATTTTTGGTCAATTTTGCACCTTTTTTGCCTTTTGCATATATTTTTTATCGGTTTTTGCTTCTTCTTTTTTCTCATTTTTGGTCATTTTTGCACTTTTTAAAACTTGTTTGCTCGGTTTTGATCTTTTTCCCTGCTTTTGCTCTTTTTTTTCTTTTTTGTTCTTTTTTGCTTTTTTGTCAATTTGGGTCTTTTTTTAATTATTTTTTTATCCTTTTTGTCGGTTCGATCCTTCATTGTTTTTGGTCTTTTTTTGGTCATTTTCTCTTTTTTGTGGTTTTGGGTCGATTTTTGTTTCCTTTTTGTTTGGGTTATTTGTACTAACAACCCCTATGTTTTGTGTTTACTAAGCAGACCTTCCCTACTTTAAAAATAAATACACAAACACCCCATGCCCTTTGTATTTACTTTAAAGTAGGGGTGGTCAGTGTAAAATTCTTTACATAAATTATAAAACTTAGGGGTAGTCTATGTATCTAGCACAAAATATAAGGGGTGTATCACTTCCCGTTCCCAGAATACTATTTTAATACATGTACTGCTTGAATGTATTTATTTATCATATATTATTCTGTATTTAAATTCCTTTAATTTTGCGCTAATTATTTTTCAGCATTTACTTTCTGCATTTTACTTTCTGCTGTTTACTTTGCTTTTGGGTTCGGCATGAGTTGGTTTATTTTTCAGCCTTGGGTGGTTCAACATGAACCCACCTACCACCACCCCTATTTAAGCGCCACCCCCTTTCTTTCTATTCAATACTTCTTTTCATTACTCTTCTTCTTCCTCATAACTCTCCCACCAACCTAGGAGAGCTAGGCAAGTACAACTTGCTTCTTGATGGATCTCCACTTTCGTTGTTCCATTGTCTTCCTCACAAGTTTCTTAGATACTTTAGTACTTAGCATTTTCAATTTCCATGTCTCATTTTGTGCAGATCTAAACTTGTTGTATTTTCGAATTTTAGGGTTTTGATCTAGCTAACCTTATTATTTCCAAGTTTTGATGGTTCTATGTTATAGAAAATTTTGTTCTACCCCATTTTGACCTATGAAAGTCCAGATTTGGGCTTGGAATGAAGGATTTAGAGAGCTTGGAAGCAATGGCTTCCATGGTTCTGTTCTCAGAAAATTCAGAGAAGAAGAACAGTTTTGCCGCATAGGCTTTGGTAATTCGGCCGCATGTGACTTTCCATTTTCAGTCGCAGGAGATTTGATCTCCTGGCCGCATGGCATTTAGCATTTTGCCGCATAGGCCTTGTCTTCCATTGCCGCATGGGCTCCTGGCCGCATGGCCTTGTCAGCGCTGAGCCGCATGGGATTCGTTTCAACCCTAGCCGCATATGCATATTCCCCAGCCGCATAAGGCCCAGTCCTATCTTGTTGCATGAATCCCCAGCCGCATGAGTTCGAGACCCGAGCCGCATGGGGCCCAGACCCCCTAGCCGCATAAACCTAATCATCCTGAGCCGCATGAGAGTTTACTATCCCAGTCGCATGAGAGTCTACTATTCCAGCCGTATGAGGCTTGACTTTTTTAGCCACATAAGCTGTTTTTCCTTGGCCGCATAAGCATGGCACTTAGTTCATGGCTGTATAGAAGGATCCTGACTTTTCCGACCGCATGGATAGGCATCCATCTATTGCCATAATGCCTTTTGGCTGATTCTTGTCCCGAATTGACATTGATTGACATTGATTGTTGTTGGCCCATTGGTCATATGGTCAACCTGATTTTAATAATTAATTAAACTCTGTCTGGATATACAAAGCTAGTCGGGACATCTCGGACTCTTGGACATGATCAAGAATGGCTATCCACTGAATTCAAGACCGAAGCTATGTTTGCCTACTCGAGTCTGTAATTCCTTATGCAGTATATTTTCATTTTATTTGAGTCTAGGAATATGTTGTACACCGAGTCGTACTGGCAAATAGGCTACCCTTAAATGAGTTTAAATGTTTTTAAAATGACCTCTCAAAAAGGTTTACAAAAAGGTTTTCAAAAAGGTTTTCAAATATCACCAAAAATCTTTTTAAAACCCTAACTAAACCCTGACAGAACTCGGACCGAGTTCGACCAGAGTTCGGTTGGTGGCCGTTGTGATTTTGAATCCTTGTTACTTGGTCCTCCTGCAGTTGCGGATTTGACCGAGATTTGCTCATAGAGTTCTGCCCGAATTCTGCCCGAATTCTGTCAGAAGTCTGCCTTTGGAATTCCTATAAATAGAGAAGGATTTCGATCATTTCAACTCACTCATTCACTTTCAATCTTCTCTCTATCTAAAGCTTTCAGCCTTCCAAAGAGTTTTCTAGAGCTTTCAATTTCAGATCCCAGGCCAGTTACAATCCTCTAGTCGATTTGCCAGTGCGGTACGGTCTAGAAGTTTCTGAGAGATTGTAATCAGAAGGCTTGATTGAAGAATACCTCTTCATATTTGAAGTTGGACGAGTTCTTCGTATCAAAGCTCGCATTGTAGAAGTTGCAAGGACTTCGTAAGAAAACTTGTAGTTTTTCCAATAGTGGATTCAACTGGTAGCAAGAGTTCTACCGACTGGATTAGTCCTCAACAGAGGAAAACCAGTATACATTGCTGTCTTTGCGTTTGCTCTCTTAACTCTGTCTTTACTTTATTTCAGTTGTGATTAATATTCTGTGATTGTGATGCTAACTTTTTTAATTAGCGTTATTCCGCTGCCAACTCTATTCACCCCCCCTCTAGAGTATTACGTTTTACTATTTCGTTCCTACAATTGGTATCAGAGCGGGTGTTACAGGTAAAGCAAAGGTAACAGTGCAATTATTTATTCATTTTAATTAACTGTTATATAGATCACAGCACAACACATGGCAACTGTGAAATTCACAAGTGAAGGCCAGGCCACAAACAGACCCCCACTGTTTGATGGTACGAACTATACCTATTGGAAAACACGGATGAGTTTCTTCTTGAAATCACTTGACTTTGATTTATGGTCCATTGTTCTTGATGGCTATCAAAAGCCACCTCGTATAAATGTTGATGGAGTTTTAGTTGAAAAACCCCATAGCAGATATACAGAGGAAAAAAAAAAGGACCAGTCTTGACGTACGTGCCATTAATGCTCTTTTTTGTGCTTTAGACAGAACTGAATTTAACAGGGTGTCTATCTGCACAACGGCTAATGAAGTGTGAAAGCTACTTGAAGTCACACATGAAGGCACGACTCAAGTCAAAGAATCTAAAGTTAGCAGACTTACTCAAGAGTACGAGGCGTTCAAGATGAATCCCAACGAAACAGTTACACAAATGTTCGAGAGATTCTTGGATATTGTAAATTCTTTGTCCTCCTTAGGCAAAGATTACAGTAACCATGAAAAAATTCGCAAACTCCTGCGAGCTCTCACCAAGAACTGGATTTCGAAGGCTACTGCTATTATTGAAGGAAACGACCTCACTACGATGACACTCGAAGTACTCATGGGTAAACTACTCACTCATGAACTGGAGCTACAAGATTTTGAAGAACCTGCACCAAAGGAGAAGACAATCACTTTCAAGGCTCAGCACAGAAAAGTTGCTGAAGGTGAGTCAGACAGCAGTGGATCTGACGCTGAAGATCAAGCACTCCTAGCAAGGAAGTTCAAAAGATTCATGAGACATGAGAAGAGAGTCAAAGAGAACAACAGCAACAACTGGTATCAAGAAGATGCTGTCTGCTATGGTTGCAAGAAAAAGGGACACATGAAGAAGGATTGTCCCACAAACTCATCATCAAGCAAGAAGAGCAACAGGTATAAAAAAGGGAACCTGAAGAAATCAATATCTAGGAGATATGCCAATACCAGCATATGGCATGAAAGTGAAGCCAGCGACTCAGAAGACGAACAATCAGAAGACGCTGCAAACGTATGCTTTATGGCATCCGATCAGGTACCTACTGAACCTGTAGTTGATACTTATGATGACTTCACCTTTGAATAATTAGGAGATGCCTTCAGTGACCTGATGACTGATTACAGGAAACTGCGTAGCAAGTATCAGACCTCTAAGAAGGTACTCAAAGAGTACAAAGGTAAAATAGGTAGACTTACCGACCTACTAGCTGAGGTTAGAAATAATGTTAGTGAGTCTGGTGAGCTTTCTTCAACAAAGCTCTTATTACACGAGACTACCAAGTCATCTGAAGAGAAAAACAAAATTATTGACCAACTCAAGGAAGAACTTTCTATAGAGAAGAAAAGTCTTCGATGTGCACAAATCAGAATGGAATCACTCACTTCTGATTATACTAAGTTGTATGACACTTCCAAAAGATTGGAAATTAGGTTAGGAAAACAGCCTGAGCCTGCTGCTTCCTACCCTAACACGTGTCACTTACCGAAAAATCGGAACATTCCCAAGCCAAACACTGTCAGACCTAACCCTATCAAACCTTTACCCCAAAAGGTTAAGCCCAAACAAGATTATAGGTATGCTTTCTTCTATACTAGAAAACTTAAACCTACCAACCATGCACACCACTCAGCTTTCAACACTTGACATGCACAATGTCATTATTGTGGCCTCATTGGTCATATTTCATCTGCATGTAGAATGAGAAAGCTTGTTGATTTAAATGTTTATGCTTGGATACCAAAAGCTAACAATTCAGGACCCTACAAGAAATAGGTACCAAAAGTTTCATCTACAAACTATTTTTTAGGTGGAACACCCTTCACATGCTAGAAGCAAATGGATCATCGACAGCGGTTGCTCACGGCATATGACCGGTGACGCTACTCTATTTGCAACACTGTCGAAGAAAAAGAAGAAAGGCTATGTCTCCTTCGGTAATAACTTGAAAGGGTATATTATTGGTATCGGTGATGTTGGTAAGTCTCCCTATCCTGTGATTAAGGATGTCTGTCTGGTTACCGAGTTGAAACATAATCTACTCAGCATAAGTCACCTAGCTGATCATGGTTATGGAATCAATTTTGGCAAAGACAAATGTACTATAGTTGATAGCTCAACTGGTAGTACTATCTTTGAAGGTATCAGGGAAGACAATATTTATGTTTTCTATTTGTTAGAAGAAACTAACATTTCAGGTAGATGCTTAATGGCCAAGAGTGATGAGAGTCATCTATGGCATATGAGACTCGGTCACGCTAATATGGATACGATCTCAAGATTATCCACAAAGAAGCTAGTACGCGATTTATCGGATATTACATTCAAGAAGGATTCGGTATGCAGCCAATGTGAAAAGAACAAAGCTACCATATCCACATTCAAGTCAGTAAACGCAGTATGTACTACTAGACCTCTACAATTGCTTCATATGGACTTATTTGGTCCTAGCAGAATTGCTAGCCTCGGAGGTAAGCTTTATGCTTTTGTAATTGTAGATGATTTCTCTAGATACACGTGGGTATATTTCTTGACACGCAAGAATGATGCATTATCCGAATTTGTCGCCTTTTGCAAGAAAGTACAGAATGAAAAAGGTTACATGATCACTCGAATCAGAAGTGATCATGGAGGCGAATTCGAGAATGCTGATTTTGAGCAATTTTGTGACACACACGGTTTTGTACACGAGTTCTCCTACCCTAGGACTCCACAACAAAATGGAGTTGTGGAACGTAAGAACAGAACTCTAACTGAAATGGCCAGAGTGATGTTAAACCAGTTTAGTCTACCCAAATATTTCTGGGCTGAAGCTGTCAATACAGCTTGCTTTGTTCTCAATAGAGTTCTAATTCGACCCAAATCGAAGAAGACTCCATTTGAGTTATGATTTGATAGAAATCCCTCAGTTTCATACTTTAAAATATTTGGTTGTAAATGTTTTATTCTTAATACAAAAGACAATTTAGGAAATTTTGATGAAAAGGCCGATGAAGGTATATTTTTAGGTTATGCGGCCAAGAGCAAAGGATACAGAGTCTTCAACAAACGAACCATGATCATCGAAGAGTCAATCAACGTCACCTTTGATGAACTAAATCAAATGACTATCGATGACAGTGATGAAGATCTGACTGCATCAAGCTCAACATCAGCTGATCCTCAACCAAGCTCTGCACTAGCTGAACCTCCTAGAGAAGATCCAGGAACCAGCTACCTTCAGAATCTACCGAAAAGGTTAAAATTTACTGCTGATCATCCAAAAGATTTGGTAATTGGTGATATTACCAAAGGAGTAAGTACTCGTACATCCAGTAGAGATATTGTTTCTAGTATTGCATTTATTTCATAGCTAGAACCCAAAACTATTGATGAAGCATGTAGTGATAGTTTTTGGATAGATGCTATGCAAGAAAAATTAAACCAATTTGAACGGAATCAAGTTTAGGAACTTGTTCCCAGGCCTATTGATCATCCGGTCATTGGCACCCGTTGGGTATTCTGAAATTAACTAAATAAGAATGGTTTAGTGACTCGTAATAAGGCTCGACTCATAGCTCAAGGATACAATCAAGAAGAAGGTATCGACTACGATAAGACTTATGCCCCAGTTGCGAGATTAGAATCCATTCGCTTGTTATGTGCATTTGCATGTTTTCATGATTTCAAACTATTTCAAATGGATGTCAAGAGTGCTTTTTTAAATGGTTTTATAAAAGAAGAAGTTTTTGTAGCACAACCTCCAGGTTTCACGGATTTCAAAAACCCTGATCATGTTTTCAAGTTGAAGAAAGCCTTATACGGTTTAAAACAAGCCCCTCGTGCTTGGTATGATCGTCTAAGTTCTTTCCTACTTGACAACAGTTTTTCAAAAGGCAAGGTTGACACTACACTGTTTATTAAGTCTTTTAATGGCAAACTTCTTTTAATTCAAATATATGTTGATGATATTATATTTGGATCTACTGATGAATCTCTGTGTCAAGAATTTTCTAAGTGTATGCAGAATGAGTTTGAGATGAGCATGATGGAAGAGCTGAAATTCTTTCTCGGATTGCAAATCAAAGAAACTGATAATGGGACATTTATAAATCAAGCCAAGTACACAAAAGACCTGCTAAAGAAGTTTGATCTGGACAATGTCAAACCTATTGGCACTCCAATGGCAACTTCAACAAAGCTTGATTCAGATGAACAAGGTAAGCCAGTCGACATACGTAAGTATCGAGGTATGATTGGTAGTTTACTTTATTTAACTGTTAGTCGTCCAGATATAATGTTTAGTGTTTGTCTGTGTGCACGTTTTCAAGCTAATCCAAAGGAATCATATCTGTCCGCAGTTAAGCGTATCTTTCGATACCTTAAGGGCACTTCTTCTGTTGGCTTGTGGTATCCCAAAACTAAGTCCTTTGACCTTATTGGTTATTCGGATGCAGATTTTACTGGATACAAAGTTGATAGAAAAAGTACCAGTGGCATATGTCATTTCTTAGGCAAGGCTTTAGTCTCATGGTTTAGTAAAAAGCAAAATTCTGTAGCCCTATCAATAACAGAGGCTGAGTACATCGCCGTAGGACGTTGTTGTGCTTAGATTTTGTGGATGAAACAAATCCTAGAAGACTATGATTTATTTTACACACATATTCCTATTTTCTGTGATAACACGAGCACTATTAATTTGACTAAGAATCCAGTATGTCACTCTCGTACTAAACATATCGAGATTCGACATCACTTTCTTAGAGATCATCATCAAAATGGAGATATAAACCTTGTGTACATAGATACTGAAAATCAACTAGCTGACATCTTCACTAAACCTCTAGCGGAAGATCGTTTCAATTATTTACGTCAAGAATTAGAAATTTTGGACGTCAATAATATTAATTAATTTTGTTTTATGATTATATATCATTACGCAAAAACTGTGTTAGAGACAAGCCAATAAAGAGTCTGTCTGTCACCACAACTACGGTTGAAGCGAAGCGGTACTTAAGAGTTCTCCGGTGAACCTCCGCCAGCTGGGACAGTACTCCTACAGCTAATCTAAAACAGTTGCTGTGTAACGACATTTAATCTATAAAATAATATTAATTATGTTAATTGAAGTTGAAATGACTAATCTTTGAATTAAATATTTAAAATGAGACAATGAAAAAGAATGGCAAAAATCAACTATAAAGAACCCTAGGCGAATTCGGCCAGAGCTCTGACCGAATTCGGCCCGAGTTCGGTTGAGGGTGTCAGGTTATATATACAGAACCCGAGAAGCCTTTCTTCTTCATTGCTTCCAAACTAATCTCAACAGCAGCAGCAGCCGCGAAGGAGCCCCGAACCCTAGCTTTTTACCACCCTCCTTCTTCCAATCCAAGTGGTGAAATCAATCCAAAATTTGGATTCGTGCGGAGTTCGTCGTTCTCTTCGACATACTTTGATTTCGGGAGGTATAACTCCATCTTTCTTCACTTTTCAATTAGTGCATTTTTACTTCAATTTGCACAAATGGCACCCAAATTCAATCCTTCAAAGAGGAAGAAGACGAACCCTAGTGAGGAAGGGTCATATTCGCATCCGCATACGGATTCCCTCTTCTCGCCGGTCCAAACGAGCGACGGTGCGTTCGACGGGTTTTTCTTTCAAATCCTAAACCAAGCCCTACTGTGGTATGGAGACTTCTCCATGAGATCCATATGCATAGGCGCTCCAGTCAAATGGACTGTATTTCCTGATCATCGTCATTTCTTTGAGGCATTAGGGTTACATCTTTTTGTTAAAATCTGCTTCCATATAGCAACTAATGCCATTAGATTATTTTATTGCAATCTCATATTAAACACTTTTGATGTGAGCAATCGTGTTGGAGGTATTGATATCAATTTCAATGATGACCTCTTAGCGGAGATCCTTGGTATCCCTAACGAAGGTGCACCGCTAGTTGACATCACTGAATTTGATTTCTCCGAAGACACGACACTCGCCAGTTTCAAAGCGGAACTCTGTACACCTGATAGAGTACGCTCTGGAAAGTTTAAGGCTAACAACCTGAACTTGTTTAACTATGAATTGCATCGCATCATATATTCCACTATCCTTCCAAAATCTACTTCAAAGGATGATGTGACTTCTCTTGAGCTGTCCGCCATGTACCACATTCTTAAGGGGATTCTATTTTCTGCCCCTAAGACCATGATTCAGATGATGGGTCATTGTCGTGCAAGAGATAAAAATCTCTCTTACGCGATGATTCTCCTACGCATCTTTCAGCGCTTCGATATCGATCTGTCGACTTGTACTCAGGACCCTGAGCCCAAGTTTCTTCAGTTATCTCATCGTAGCATGACTGCTTCAACTCCACCTCCTGCTCCTCCTACTGCACCTCCTCCACCACCTCATCAGTATGCCATGACATTTGAGGGCATATATCAGCATTTATCTGCTTTGCACGTCTCGATGACGGACATGGCTCGCGAGCGTGAGTTTTGCGACGTCACTCGTTATCAGGCGCTTGCAAATTCCTTAGCTGATCTTCGTTTTGCCCAGACTGGTCATTCAGCCGGTTCCATCCCTAGAGATCCAGCTTTCTCTGGTTACCACTGTGAGGATGAGGCTGTTCATGCCTACTTCCAGCCCAGTAACGCCTATGATTGGTACCGTCCTGATCGTGCTCCACCTCGTGAATTTGTTGGTGAGTTCTATGCTGGCGCCCCTCCTCATCCTTCTGGCGCTGGTACCTCTGGAGCTGGTACTTCAGGACATGCTGGTCGAGCTGATGATGATGATGATAAGGATGATGATGAGGAGATGTGACTATATAATTTTGAGTGATATTTTATTGTGCACTTGGAAATGCTCCGACATTCCAAGTTATTATCAGTACTTTTTATTATTATTAGCAATTTCTAGTTTGCTTCAGTACTCTTTTATTTTCATGGACATGTTTATTATGCCTCAGTTTATGGCATTCCAGTTTATTTCAGCATTTTGTTTCAGTTTCAGTTTATGATAGCACTATTTCTTATATTGCTTCATTCTTTATAACTGCCTGTGAAATTACATGCCTGTGATGATTTTTTTTACAATACATGCCTGTGATATTTCTCTTTTATTTCTGTCTTATTTCTTTTATATGTGTTTTTTCACTATTTGTTACTTATGCATTGATTGCGGGAGAGCTTTATCTTTTGCAATTATTTTGCTAAGTGACAAAGGGGGAGAAAAATTAAAAGATCTAACATTTTTTTTGAGATAATACAGGATATGAACAATTCTACTTTTTGATATTTTGAACAAGCTTAATGTTATATCATTCATAGTTTGTCAATTATCAAAATAGGGGAGATTGTTGGCCCATTGGTCATATGGTCAACCTGATTTTAATAATTGATTAAACTCTGTCTGGATATACAAAGCTAGTCGGGACATCTCGGACACTTGGACATGATCAAGAATGGCTATCCACTGAATTCAAGACCGAAGCTATGTTTGCCTACTCGAGTCTGTAATTCCTTATGCAATGTATTTTCATTTTATTTGAGTCTAAAAATATGTTGTACACCGAGTCGTACTGGCAAATAGGCTACCCTTAAATGAGTTCAAAATATTTTTAAAATGACCTCTCAAAAAGGTTTACAAAAAGGTTTTCAAAAATCACCAAAAAGCTTTTTAAAACCCTAACTAAACCCTGACTAAACCCTGACAGAACTCGGACCGAGTTTGGCCAGAGTTCGGCCAGAGTTCGGTTGGTGGCTGTTGTGATTTTGAATCCTTGTTACTTGGTCCTCCTGCAGTTGCAAATTTGACCGAAATTTGCTCATAGAGTTCTGCCCGAATTCTGTCAGAAGTCTGCCTTTGGAATTCCTATAAATAGAGAAGGATTTCGATCATTTCAACTCACTCATTCACTTTCAATCTTCTCTCTATCTAAAGCTTTCAGCCTTCCAAAGAGTTTTCTAGAGCTTTCAATTTCAGATCCCAAGCCAGTTACAATCCTCTAGTCGATTTGCCAGTGCGGTACGGTCTAAAAGTTTCTGAGAGATTGTAAACAGAAGGCTTGATTGAAGAATACCTCTTTACATTTGAAGTTGGACGAGTTCTTCGTATCAAAGCTCGCGTTGTAGAAGTTGCAAGGACTTCGTAAGAAAACTTGCGGTTTTTTCAATAGTGGATTCAACTGGTAACAAGAGTTCTACCGACTAGATTAGTCCTCAACAGAGGGAAACCAGTATACATCGCTGTCTTTGCGTTTGCTCTCTTAACTCTGTCTTTACTTTATTTCAGTTGTGATTAATATTCTGTGATTGTGCTGCTAACTTTTTTAATTAGCATTATTTTGCTGCCAACTCTATTCACCCCCCCCTCTAGAGTATTACGCTTTACTATTTCGTTCCTATAATTGTGATCTTGACTAATAATTGATCATGCGTTCCTAGTTGGAACTAAGAGACTGGCTAGTCGTCTTATTGAATTGAATGAGACACGTTCATATTAACTATGAACTATTGCAATCGATTGGCCAATCCCGAATATTAGCATATAGTCACGTACAGGCTTCAATTTATTTTTCTACAAAGGCAACATGTGTACTTTATGGTCAAGGCATGATTATTCCGTGGTTAGGATTGATTATTGCATTACGCTATGTAAGACCTACAACCTAGCCGTACGAGCATCGTTGTAGAGTTGAGCATGTCGTACTTTGTACGGAAGTACTCATTCTGAATGACCATGATCCACGGCATGGGATTTCAATCAACATAGGGACTATTAAGCTAATTAAAATAACGACTGCATAGAGAGAATAGATTCCCGAGTTCTTACATGGCAGCCATCTTTGGGACTATTAGTGTCCGACATGCCGGCTGGTTCCCACAGATACTGCAAATCTACCACACGAGCATGGAGCATTATCTGCTTATATTATTTATTGTATATTGATGACGGGTGTCCCGCTGGGACTCGTCTAAATTCATGATTGGCACAATTGATTGATTGTGTAGACTAGCCTTGCTTGTACATAGTAAGAACTGAGGAATCTTTATTGCATATTTCTAAGGTAACTTGGGACTTACAGTAGCAAGCCGTAGTAGTTGCATGGCCATTTAAATTGATTTGTTTGTGTACTGTACCTAATCTGTTAACTAACTGAGATGATCAGAATGTCAGGACATGACGGGCCAACTTCTGTCCTTATTTGGTTGGGAAGTTGGTTCGAAGTGTCGTGACGTTATATGAATCCCAGTAGCAAGCAGAGATCTATTTATCATATTTTCTTATTACTGGTCCTAATTCCTCATATCGTGCTTCCTTGCGGTACTTGCTATTAGAGGTCTAACCTCTCTGGTTTTGCATGGCCAGATTTAGAGCCGGTTCCCCGGGACTCAGCTTACTTCCACCTCCAAGATAGTCAATACTAGAGGGATGATCGCAGGAGGACACGAGTGGGTTCCTTACTTCCCCGCTCATTTTGTTACTTACTTTATACCTTGCCGTTTGGCACCGACATGTTAGTCGGATTGTCTTGTACTTACTTTTACATAATTGTAACTAAGTCAGGCTGCAGCTGATCCTTGCCGTTTGGCACCGACATGTTAGTCGGATTGTCTTGTACTTACTTTATACCTTGCCGTTTGGCACCGACATTTTGTTCGATTTTTGCTGTTTTGATCTTTTTTTGCCCCTTTTTTTGTCGTTTTTTGTCATTTTTGCTTATTTTTGTTTTTTGATCATTTTTGTCTCTTTTTGTTTTTCGTTTTTGGTTATTTTTGAACTTTTTTGTTTTTAGTTGTTTTTTCATTTTTAGTCTTATTTCGAATTTTTGGTCTTTTTATTTTTGGTCGCTTTTCATTTTTGATCATTTTTTGTCACTTCTGATGGTTTTCTCATTTTTGATGGTTTTTTCCCTTTTGTTTGTCGTTTTTTGATCTTTCGGTTGTTTTTTTGTTGTTTTCCATTTTTGATCGTGTAACGCTCCAGTCCCAAAATACGTAGGAGTAGGCATGTAACATGCCAACCGTATAATAAATATACGTAAGTTGTAAATGCAGGACTAACTAATCTCATCCACAATAAAAAGAATAAAGATATAGAGTGAAATATAAAATGTCATTGAACAAGCTGCTGGATAAAGACAGATTCACTTCCAAGTATTTAACTAGAAGGAAAGAAATAGCAAAATAAAGAATATAAGCAGCAAGCGTGATCCAAAAGCATGTCATCTTCGATAGGAAGGAGGAGATCACGATCTTGGCTGAAACTCCTACAAAAGTCAAGAAAAATACACACTTGGAGAGATAACCAGGTCCTTAGAGCGAGGTAACAAGATACAGAAAAATATGCCATATAACTGAATATAAATTGCTCAAAAGTAATTCGGATCATAACATGGTCCAGTACTCCATCCTTGAATTAGTGTACCATCCCTCCAAACAAACAAGGTTAAGAGATGGCACCCTATTCCACAATGAAGTATCTTTCCATGTCATAAATCCAATGTAGTATCCGAACCACAACAAGTTTTAATATTTTATCATTGAAGCAGTGAAGCACACCTACAACCAAACAAGGAGAAGGTGTGGCACACTAGTTTGCTATAAAATACTGTTCCAAGTCATGATCAGGTATAAGTACACAAACCAAAAGTATATATACATAAACGGATAAGGTCGTCTAACCATTCTATGTAAATGCAATTTAAGAACAAATCTCCAACGCATGGGCACTCTGGCTATATAAATTTGGCATAGTCCCCTCTTTGAGTACCATGGGCTTACGTCCGTAACGTTCCTCGAACGTCAGAGGGCATCAATAACAGTAGGGGCATCTCATACCGTATCTCTAGCGGAGCTTCCAGATTATAAAAGGAAAGTGCATACCTGGCCCATACGCTAAGGAACTGTCCTCTCCACCACATGCTTATATATGTCGTATCCACGATACATATAACCTCTATAACTGCTAAGTCAAACTAATCATGCAAATACTATTAGCAGTTAACCCTATTACACGGCCTATATGTACCGGTGGCCAGCCGGCTACGCAAGTCCGAGATCTATATGCGACTCCCGATTTCATGGCACACACGTGTTAAGGCCAATGAATGTGACACAAACAATGGTTGTTCTCTTAAATCTAGATTTAATGTGCATAGAAATAAATAAATAATGAAAAATATGACTAAACAATAATTTGCATCTATATGTGATTTAGAAGAACAATCTATCTTGTAGAAAAATAAATAATAAATAAATAAATATAACATTACGAGCTAAGTAAATAAACAGTAATGGCAAGGTATCTTGTCTAGTAATGGGCCTGTTGTGGTGCGATGATCATGACGGCACATAATTGACTTCGGTGTTAAAACTTTACAATATGGCATTCGATGATAGGACAGACTGTTCCATCGAGTCCAGAATAGTCTAATTAGTTATGGTCGACATAAGGAAGTCCAGTTTCACAAAAGAATAGAAAATACGATTAGCCATGGTCAAGAATTGATAATCGATGGGATTGTGTAAATAATATATATACTATTTTAGAAACATATTTATAATACTTGAAAACTATATTTTATTACTCCAAAATATTTTTGATAAATACATACTCGAAAAATCAAAAATCAAAAATCATTTTTTGGCTAAAACTCTAAGTTCGTCAAAATATGATTTTGGATAGAAAACTATATCTCATTAGTTGAAAACATTTTAGATAAACATTTGGAAAAATACTAGAAAATCATTTTAGGACAAACTATAATTTTGTCAAATATAATTTTAGATAAAAAAATATATTTTTAAATAGGTAAAATTAATCCAATAATTATTTAGGGTCTCTAAACTCATTTTAAAAATAGATGTAGGCTACACACACTACTATATCAAAATATTTTAGATAAATATTTTGGAATCTAGAAAATTATTTATGCCTAAAATCCTACCTTTTGTCAAGATAAATTTTTTGGGTTGAAACCCATCTTTGAATATAGCTATAAATTATTATAATAATATATTTATATAATTCCCAAAATAATAATAATATTAACAAGAATACTAATAATAATAACAACAACAATAACAACAACAACAACAACAACAATAACAAGTAATAATAATAATAATATATTTTTTGTAAATGCTAATATATATAATTTATTTAACAATAAAAGAATACAATATAAAATAATATTTATGATACTAAACAAAAACAATAATATATATGTATACTGTTTCACAAAACATAAATAAAAATAAAATAATAGCAACCATCGGTTGTTGTTCCTAATTTCTTTAAGAAATGAAGAGAGAGAAGAGAGAGGCGAGAGTCAGGGAGAGAGGCGGAGAGAAGAGAAGGGAGAAGTGAGCGAGAGAGCCGAGAAAGAGGGGATCGAGAGAGGGAGAGCTTACCGGTGGGAGCTTCGGCGCTAGCCACGGAGGAAGGCCACGACGCTAGAGGCACGGCCAGCGCTCAGCTGGTGTTCGACGGCATGGCCACGGAGCTGCGGAGGTCGACGTCAGAGCGGGTGTGATGCTCATATCAGGAGGAGAGAAAAATCTGGACCAGATCCAACTATCGTCGGCTCGACACGGCGCACGATTACGGTGGATGTAGGTGAGGTTGGTAGTGGTTGTGTTTTGGGGATGATGATGACTCTGCTGCGGTGCCCCGGACAGAGGACGGCGGTGGTGAGGAGTCGTCGGGGGGAGTTGCTGGCTGTTGTGGTGGCGATGGCCGAGGGTCGTCGGTTGCTGCGGCCGGAGAAGACAGGGGGTCAGGTGGTCTGAGCGGCGACGGACATGGTGGTGGTGTTGGTGGTGATGATGTTGGCAATGGAGGTAGTGAAGGCGGTTGGCTGGAGTTGGATGACCGACGACGCGGGTCTGGGGACACGGTGGACGCGGCCGGTGGCGCAAGGTGCAGGAGAAGCGACGCTGCTATGGAGCTGGCCGGAGTAGGGTTAGGTTAGGGTTGGGGATTAGATTTCTGATTGTATCATGTTCGGGGTGTCGGACACGACACAAAAATGTTTGGAATTAATTGTAAAGGAAAAATAGTAGAAAGAGACCCGGGGTCGGATCCGAGGCCGTCACGACTGACCAGATGGTGGACACGGATACGATGCACATACATGGCTATGGCGTGCACATACACAATGCACAGGCACATTAATGTTGTGAGAAAACTTTTGTAGAGAAAAATAATGGCAATGCTCCCCTATGAATAGGGTGGAGAAATTTTAGGTAGATACGGATTAAGACCGCTTAAAATCCTACTAGATGATCTCATATTTAATTTAAATCAATCTAAAACTGCTTTAATAAAATCTAAATTCAAATTTAAATCACCATAATATTTAAACAATAATAAATAAATAAAATAATTAAAAATATTCAAAATAATTTTTAAAAATAATTTTCCCAAATATATATGAATTTATTTTCATGTACATCGCATGCAAAATAGTACAAATAAAAATATTATTTTCTACATTATTACTTATACTCGGTAACAAATAAAATAGCATTTATATGAAAAATATAAAGTTAGACTAAAATTCAGTATGACACATTTTATATAGAAACGAAACAAAAATATTTACCATATATGTATTTTGAAACAAAAATATTTATTTTTTATATTTATTAAAAACTTATAATAAAACTTTTGTATAAAATAATTAAAAAATACTTCGTATATTCGTATTCGTACTCGTCGTACAAATACCAAAATAAAATTAGAAAAATCTATAGTAAAATTTAGGGGGTTTATATATCATTTTTTATGTTTTATGTTATTTGTTTGGTATTGTTCATTTGTCCTTTTTTTGTCTGTTTTTATTATTTGTCGTTTTGGTCATTTTTTGTCTTTTTTAGTAGAAGGACAAAACAATTTTTTCCATTATTTATTTATTTTAAATTTTTTATTTTCTTTTCTTTTTTCATGTTTTTTATTTTTTATTAAATTTTTACTTTTTTATATTTTTGATTTTTTTTTTATTGGTTTACTTTTTTGTTTTATGTTGTCTTTTAAAAAAAAAAAATATTACATTCCAAACTCAATTACATTATATGGTAAACCAAACATATGAATGCAATTGACATTACATTAGATGATTTGATAACATGTTTTAACCAAACATAGTAATATAGTTGTAATTTCATTCCATTACAAACTCAATTACATTACAAATCTAATTTCATTACGATTAGGATTACATCATAATGAACCAAACACAATAATTTCTTTGGGTTTGTTTTGTGTCTTCTTTCACTACTATATTTAGAAACGTGCTATTGCACATTAGTTCAAACCATATGTTAAGTGACACGACGTATCTGTCTAGGTGGGAAGTGGACCAGGTCAACACGGACCCAACATAGTCTGGGTTTGACCAAGTTCGAGTCGGTCTAGACGAGTCCAATCAAATCTTCGGACCGGACCGAAATGTTGAAATAAAGCTCCGGCCCATGACCTATATATATATATTATTGCCTGAAACCTAGGAAAACACTTTTGAAGGGTACAGGTCCTACAGGATCAGGTATCTCAAATCTAAAAACACCCCTTACACCCCGCAAAATCCAAAAAAGACGATCTCATGCACCAACAACAAACAAATATCCGACCGCGGTTTTGCAAGAGGTTTAGATCGAACCGAAGAGGACCGCAGTTGCATGAATTGGTGGGGAATCACTCTGTTGGAATTCTTCGGTCTCCTGGACGTTCCACCCTTACCATGATCAGCGAGGGCGCCATCGGAGCTTCCACGACGCTGGGAGGAGACATATCAGTTTCACGAGCCGCCTGGAATGTAGAGCCAGAGGACTGGCACTCCATGCCTGGAGGTGAGCCGACAAGTGGAGGGTCCCCCACCACTCCCAAGTTATTCCCCTGTGGACCGGAGAGAGCCACTTCGTCGCCCCTGGGGCCTACCATTCCTACTGGAAAATCTGTGACATCCAGAGAGAGATGACCATTGGTGTCTCCAGCTTCGAGCTGATAATAACTGGAGGGGCCATGTAGGACCAAGCATGCCCCAAGAGAAGGCACATATCTTGGGTTCTAATACCCCCTCGGACGGGTGAGCGGGTTATATAACCACGACCTGACTTAAAGAAAGGACACAAATATATATATATATATATATATATATATATATATATATATATATATATATATATATATATATATATATATATATATATACTCTCAGAGAGAGAGAGAGAGTCCGGCGCTCGTAGTGCAAGTGGCACGAGGAGGCCTACAGACCTGTGCATAATTAGCCCACACATAGAAAAGGGAATATTAGCTATACACAGCACACTACTACTCCCATCCTACAGATTACTCCATCTCCTCTCACCCCAGCCAAGACAGCCAGCTAGGGCCAGCTGCAGCAACTCCATTAACGTGTACGAACACTCCTCCCCAGATAGCTATATCACCAAATATAAATATCATCATTCTTCTTCTTCTTCTTCAAGAAGAGAGGCAACTGATGAAAGAAACAAAGAATTTTCCACCATTTCCATTCTATGGCAGCAACTCCATTAACGTGTACGAACACTTCTTGATCTATTTTTCTTCTTGCTACTTATATATCTTATTTGGTTCTTTTATATCCTACAACCATATTTTCGTTTCATACTAGTAATTTATTCTTATACAACATTTGGATTCATTTTTCAGTCCTAATATTTTTCTAGATCAATTTTATTCTGGTAGATTTTTTTTTTTTGAAATTTATTTTTTATTTTGACCTCCCACACCTTAGGCAAGTTTTATCATGGGTGAAAAAGGATATTAAAGGTATTTACTGTTCAAATTTATGACGAAAAGAAAAACTAGTAAACTAAAAAAAAATTGTCAGGTTCTCTTATTTTTTTATGTTAGTGACGGTTCTACATTGGCTCAGACATGCTACGCGATATGGAGACAATGAGACATGTAGATGGCGATATAAACACAACATTCATTTGTTAAAAAAAAAAATTATAAGACGCTTTAAATTTAGCCCGGGGTAAACTAAATTTCTGGCTCCGCCCTTGTATACACGTTGGATTGGAATTGCATGGTTAAAACATAGGGTGGTTCGATGCTGGTTTTGGAGCTAAATTGTGGAGAACTCGTCTCCGCTGAGGCTCGAACTCCGACCACTTGGGCCGCATGCATCTCTCTTAACCACTAGGCTAGAGGTCATTTACCATATATATATATATATATATATATATATATATATATATATATATATATTTTGGTGTTATGGTTTCTCAAGATTTCTTACATAAGGATTAAGGTCCTGCTATGTAAGTTTTATTTGTTTATTTTTAAAATTTTACCTGGGTTTCGATCGGCCGGTCCAGAGCTAGGTTTCGGACCACCCAACCCACTTCACACCTTAACATAACTGTGAGAAAAAGAACTTAAAATTTACATTGCTCGTATATAGTGATTATCATTCTTCAACTCTTTGTCATATAGATGAACGCAATTTTATATAGAAAATTATATTATCTCATCTTAGCTTTTTGTCTGGACTTTTTTTACATAGAAAACGTAAAAGGTTTTCCTAAATTGTATGATTTCAAACTAAACTGTAATAGAAAAAATAGGTTATATATATATATATATATATATATATATATATATATATATATATATATATATATATATATATATATATATATAACCTTTGGTGGTATAAGGGTGGAGCTAGAAATTTAAATTCTCCTAGACTAAGTCTATTACAGTGGACATATCTAAGTATTTTTTTACACCTACTACTAATGAATATATCTAATAAAAATATATAATAAATTTTTTGGTGGTGATGAGCCGAAGCATATGCTTCAGCTGTGGAGCTTCTCTGACACACGGATGGCGCTCGTCGTACTCAGGGATATTCTCCACATAGGTTGGGAACCCCACCCACTCCAACAAATCTCTCCCTTCACAACTAGGTGGAGGAACTCGTCATCCCGACGATATCCGCCTACAGTACTCAAACTTTTTCCTTGGTAGAACCTTCGTGAGCATGTCCGCTCCATTATCATCAGTATGGACCTTCTCAAGCGTCGCGTCCTTCTTCTCAACCACATCCCGTATCCAATGATACCGAGTCTCAATGTGCTTGGACCGACTATAAAATATATGGTTCTTCACAAGATAAATGACACTCTGGCTATCGCAAAGCAAAGTATACTGCTCTTGCTTTAGCCCCACTTCCTGCAGCAACTTCTTCATCCACGGCAACTCCTTGCAAGCCTCCGTCGCCGCAATGTACTCTGCCTCTGTCGTCGACAAGGCAACACACTTCTGCAACCGCGACTGCCACGATACCGCTCCACCAGTAAACATCATCACATAGCTCGAAGTCGATCGCCTCGTGTCTACATATCCAACCATATCAGCGTCGGTATACCCAACCAGCTTCGGCTCGTCACCACCAAAAAAAGTCTCCAATCGGCAGTGCTATGAAGGTATCGTAGGATCCACTTGACCGCACTCCAATGTACCCTTCCAGGATTGGAAAGATACCTGCTAATTGTGCCAACTGCGTGAGCGATGTCTGGCCTCGTACACAACATAGCATACATGAGACTTCCCACAGCTGAAGCATATGGAACCCGCTCCATATCTTCCTTCTCGTCCTCGGTAGATGGACACAGCTCCTCAGTGAACTTAAAGTGAGCCACAAGGGGGTTACTCACTTTCTTCGACCCGTCCATCCCGAAACGTTGAAGTACCCGGTGAATATACTTCTTTTGTGACAAGTGTAGCAACTTGGACTCTCTCTATCTCGGCTGATCTCCATCCCAAGAATATTCTTCGATGTGCCCAAATCCTTTATAGAGAAAGCTGTGCCCAGTTGGCGCTTCAACTCCGCTATCCTAGTGGCATTTCGACCCACTAGTAGGATATCATCAACAAAGAGCAGTAAAATGATAAAATCATCCTCGACAAAGTGCCTGATAAATACACAGTGGTCCGACGTCGTCCATGCATAACCATGCTCACCCATAAACGACTCGAACTTCTTGTACCACTGTCTCGGAGCCTGTTTCAAACCATACAAGCTCTTTCTCAACCGATAGACCAAGTGTGACTTGCCATTACAAGAAAAATGCTTTTCTTGACGATTTTTCTCGTCAATAAATGGGTATCTTGACAGTTGCGGATCCGTCAAGTAGGCCGGAGTCAAGAAAAGTCTCACCCTTTTCTTGACGGTCGCTGGCCGGACTTTTCTTGACAATTTTTTGCCGTCATATGAAATAGTTTTCTTGACTATTTTTAGCCGTCAAGGTAACAATTTTTAAAAACCATCAATGTAGGTAAAAACTTTTCTTGACTCCGGCCTAGATGACGGTTATCAGCCGTCAAGAAAATCTTCAATAAAAAGAGCAATTACAGCAGAATTGAGTTAATCATTGACGTTTTATAACCGTCAAGAGAAGCTAGCCAAAATTCCATATTAATTGAACACACACATAATATCAATAATCCAGAAGATATATACATGAAATTACTACAAAATCTAATTTTTATATTAATAAATTGTATACTGTTCATACACCACAAACTTTTAACACATCCAACACACGTCCAACTACAAACATCAAACACTTGTCCAACCACAAACATATCAACCCAAAATATGTAGTTTTTATACATCTTAAACATCCAAAAATGATAATTATACAAATAAAACCAAAATAAGTAGCAAATCCGACCGGAGTACATCCCTCCCATATTCACAGAACCTTCATTTTCCATGTAGTTCCTGAGAGAATAAGAGCAAAAATTACCAATTTATGTTAATGAGCTTGTTGACCAACAAAAAAATAAGAGAACAATATCGTGAAGAAAATAAGGAGAGTATAATATCAGTATACCAGTGTACATGTGTAACTAAGGAGAAAACGAGAAGAGTTTTGATTAAGTTTGTGCAGTTCCTGTGTTCAGGTTGAAATATGTAACTTGTGTATCAATGACACATGTCATCAATGCTTAATATCAGTATACCAGTGTATATGTAGCATGTGTTTGTAGTATGTATGTTAGTTCTGGGTACAAATTTTGGCGTGTACCTATGTAGTATGTACATGTGTGACTAATAGGTGTTTGGTTCTCAAATATACTAGCAGACACCTACATATGTCAGTAGTTAGGTAGTACTAATTAGGGAGAGCCATAGTAGTGGTTAGTAGGGAACATAAGGGTTCACTACATAAATCTATATTCGTGTGTTGCGACCCCAGTGTGTGCAGAATAGGATAGCCAAAATGTGTGTGTCATTTACACGTGAAGAAGAAACAACCTAATTATAACCAGTTAAGTAGGAGTATATGTTTAAGGGAGTTCTAGAAACAGAACTTTCTAAAGGTAGCAAAGGCATTTTAGGAGGACATAAAACCCAGTTAACATAAAACCCAGTTAAATAATTTGATTTATGAAAGAATACAAAAAAAAATGAGAATCGTAGTTATATACACACACATACAGTTATACACACAATTGTAGATTGCTAACTGGAACTGAATTAAAGCCTAAAGGTAAATATTGCACTTGTATGAAGAATCATCAAGTTGGCCAAAAGATTATACTAGAAAAGTTTAGATCTTACCGGGTAGTCAACAAAAGAAACATGCCTTAAGAGTTTCATCCAGTGTTCTCGAATCCTGGAACTTCACAAAGAGGGTTGTCTTCCTTTCCGCTCCCATATGCCCTGCATATATAAATGTAATCACAATTGCAGAATTGTAGATATAAAGAAAATTTCATCAACTGGACACAAAATAGTTGTAACACATCGGTCGAGGACACTTTTCATCTTCACATTTGCATTGGCATATCCCAGCTTGATATAATATCACATTCTAGCTCTTCTTAATGCAACAAATTTATATATATCTTTGCACTTGTCGAGTACAAAATATTCCATAAATACAACCAGGGGCGGATTCAGAAATTAAAGCTGGGGTGGGCTACAATGAATTAAGGTGGGCTAGAAATGGACCAACCTATATATAAAAAATCAAAAATAAAAAATTATAAACAAAAAAAAGAATGAATTTTTTTGGGGTGGGCTCCAGCCCACCCCACCTCCACTTTGGATCTGCCCCTAAATACAATGATAGCCTTCATAACGCCCTATATGTTAATCATATCAAAATCTAACAAATCAGTCAGAAAGTATGAATTACTACTAGAAAAAAAGAGCAAGGAAAACCATATCAACAACTAAACATATGTAACTATCGCATATACTCAAGTAAAAAAGTTAACTAGACAATATATGTAATGGAGCATGACCTGTTGACTATATATACATATATCAACAAGCACCCAGCACTTGAAGAGATAAAACTATCTGTAACAAAGGTCATAGGCTCGATTTTTCCCCTGGGGACAAACAACAATATATATAGCTACTTGGATCTGAAATTGGCATATGATTGATGTCAGGTTTTACATCAATTTTTTTAGGGAGCTCTTGTGCTCCATATCCGACCTTACTCAAACGAAAAAAGCTGGGATGATAATAAAAAGTTGATTCACCATGTGCTACGTGACCAATAGTACCTAAACATGTAGCATTGTACATCAGATGCCGAAATTGAGAATCTTGATTGATGCATACTGTTTAAAATTAGCTCTATGAACAGGGACAAGATCTTAATTAATATTCTTTAGAAAATAACAGGCCCTAACTTGCAGAAATCGAAAACCTACATATAAAAGCTCTACAGACAGTATTACACTGTAAAATGCAAGACGCATGTCCAACATATTTTCATGCATACACCAAGATTCAGGCCATAACACAAAATTCCATCTTACCACATGACATCTTAAATCATTGCATCACTGGTTGAATTGGATGTTGTTTAAATTGACAGTGACACTGCTCTGGCTTTTAAGCAAAGATATTGAATGCCAAACATCTTTTTTATACCTTGATACAATAAGTCAATTGATCTATGATTGTGTTTTGTTTACAACAAGGTTTCTTACTTTAGGTGCAATTTCAAACTGTTTCACGATTGTTTGAGATTCTCGTGTATCCTGCATATGTACATCTATTAGAGATCGAAAAACTTCTATTTGGAAGTTCAAGATGTATGCAACATTACCTCGACTCTAAAACATTAAATTGGAATGGAAAAAATAAAATGGGATTTCCCAAACTACTTATATCATCGCTCCTCCTTATGGGAGCATCTACTTGTGTGTGTTGCACGTGTCCAAACAACATAAGTCGTTTCTTCTCATCTTCTCCTCAGTTGGCTCGACTCGAACTTCCTACGAATAAACTTAACTTGTTCGAAACATATAACAAAAATATCAAGGATTACTTGCAAAAGAACCATGCAAAATATGGCTTACAGTGGGCTTAGTTTGGCTCATCATTTGAGCCATTTCACCAAGAAAATCTCCGAAACTGTATGATAAAAATAACATAACAAAGTCATTGAAGTATTATCTAAAATCTGATATTTGTTGTTAAATTCATATTATCAGCATCAATATTTAGAAGATTCATAACCTTACATTTTTCATCATCATCACTATCATAGACCCTAGCATCATACAAGAATCTCTTGTTGGAGTCAGAAAGTACTGTTCAAATATTCATCAACAAACTAACATGTTGGGGTTGAAATATGTAAAATGTGCAATATTATCTTTAAAAAAATTCTAATATATATATATATATATATATATATATATATATATATATATATATATATATATATATATATATATATTTCCAGAGTAAGCCTCTTGTATTGCTTGGAACTTCTCCTTGGCTTCCTCAATGCTCCCAGAAGCGGAGCAACGGTCAGGATGCCAAATCTGCAAATAATAAAGTGTTTGCATAAACATCAAAAATCAAAGTTTAGTAGTTTACATAACACACATATTCTGAAATTCATAATATTCAAATAAATCACAAAATAGATGAATTTATTACTCATTCTGAAATTCATAATAATACAAACTTGCAACTTTTTCCAACCTAGACAACAAAAATTAAAAATCTTAAGACAAAGAGCAGAAAACTTGCAAAAGTAGAACAGTAAATACCAAAATATGCATCAAACCAACTAAAATCAGCATAGCAAAAAAAATATAACCCTATTAAATAACATCAAATTTCAATTATAGCAAATACCCACAAATCAAGATGCCTCATTTTACATAAATTAACCCAAAAAATAGAACTTTAACTAAAAATGGCTCACTCCACTCATATAGACATATAGCTAGGAGAAGTATGAAATTGTACATGGAAGCATAATTGAAAGCTCATTCCCAATCCTAAACATACCAAACATAGGTAAGGAATCCAAAGCTCATTTCCAAGCCTCCAAAACTTGAACCAAATGCCCCAGTTTTGATACAAATTCCATTGCATGCTTCTTATTCCCAATAAAGTTTACTTCTTGATCAAATATTGTAAATCCATAGCACCAGGAAAGCTAAATTAAATTAGAATTTCGCAACTCCGCCAACTTCTAGAGACTCTTAGCATAAAATTAACAGCTTCTAAGAGGATCTCCAATATATTCTTTTGGTTTTAGAAGAAAAACATAAAATTTAACAGTCTCAACATCAACTAACCCTCGAGTCTACTCTGCATTCACATGAGGAAATGCAAATTAAGTAGAATTTTTGTACTTCTTCGAATAAATTAGAACAGTCGAAGACTGCAACTCTGGTCTCTAAATCCATTTGGCAACAATTCTTCTACAAATTGAAATGAACCACACAAAAAAGCATTAATATTAATAAAATTAAGAAAAAAATATGCCTCCATGTACAATTTCATACTTCTACTAGCTTTTTGATACTGCATCAGAATCGACCAAGATCTCTACAGACCTATGGAAAATAATTTTTTATCTCATGGACTTGATATTATGAAATAAAAAATTTATAATAAAATGCTCATATGCTCTTTACCAGATTTAAAATACTGTCATCCAAATAAAACTTCCAAAGAACTGTACAAATTTTAGAGGAAACAATATGGAGTTCAACTGTCACTCATGTTTTCCGTTATACGTATTTTCGTATGTGTATACGAGATCTCTGACGTTTGTCAGGTGACCCGTAGTTGGACTTGACTTGCTGGCCTAGTCTTGGTTGGTCATGACTTGGCTTGGTTTATTTTGGTTTGGCTTGGTTTGATTGGGCTTGGTTCATTATGAGAAAACACTCCCCCTTTAAAGCCCAACCACCCCTTATTTCTCTCTCTCTCTTCATTCATTACTTCTTCTTCCTCCTCCATTACTCTCCCACCAACCTAGAGAGCTTAGACAAGTGCAACTTGCTTCATGATGGATCTTCCATTTTATTGTTCTATTTTTTCTCTACATGATTCTAAGCATCTTTAGAACTTGGAGTTTTCGGTTTGGACGGATGGATTTTTGTAGATCTAGTTTGTAGACTTTTCGGTTTTCTTGGGTTTTGATCTACCAAACTTTATTATTTTTAAGTTTTGATTGTTCTATGTTGTAGAGAATTCGATTTTACCCAAAATAGACCTTTGAAACGTTAGATTTTGACTTGTTTTGAGGAAGTTATGGCCAAATAAGATTTGTACATCTTCTATATTCATCTGACCTGGCTCTGGCAGGGACGACGAATAGTGCCTGGCCATATAGTGCCAGTCTGCATAGATGCATAGTGCCTGGCCGTATAGTACCAGTCCGTATAAATGCATAGTAACTGGCCGCATAGTTCCAGTCCGTATGGATGCATAGTACCTGGCCGTATAGTGCCAATCCGTATGGATGCATAGTACCTGGCCGCATAGTGTCAGTCCACATAAATGCATAGTGCCTGGCCATATAGTGCTAGTCCGCATAGCTGAGTAGTGCCTGGCCGTGTAGTGCCAGTCCGCATGGATGTATAGTGCCTGGCCGCATAGTGCCAGTCTACATAGATGCATAGTGTCTGGCCGCATAGATGCATAGTGTCTGGCTGCATAGTGCCATTCCGTATAGCTGCATAGTATCTGGCCGTATAGTGCCAGTCCGTATAGATGCATAGTGCCCGGTCGCATAGTGCATATTTTGGCTATTTTTGACTGTTTTAAGCCATATTTGGCTGATTTGTGGCTAGAGTTTCTTCCAACTCCCAACATAAAAGTTGTAGATCTTTTTCTTGGCTTTAAGAATAGGTTACTAGCTATTTTATGCAAGTTTCTCTTATTCATGATAATGTAAGGATCGAACACGATAGTGGCCTGTTAAGGCGAACTCTTAACAAGTAACCTTGACATGATAATTCTTGATAGTGACCCGTCGTGGTGCACTCTTGACAAGTAACTTGACATGATAATTCTTGATAGTGGTCCATTGTGATGCACTCTTGACTTGATAAGTAACCTAACATAATAATCTTAATATGTTGTTGCGACGGCTATCTTGACTTGCTAAGTAACTCTTGTCTTAACACCGTGGGTGTTTGTGCTTATATAAGCTACATGTCTCGTCTTGCATCATGTCTAAGACATAGATTTCTGGTTACTACGGTCAGGGATTCATACTGAATCTGACTAGGATAATAACTAGATTGATCAAGTAGTCCATGAAGAGATTTTCCAGCTACAGGCAGTCCCGTTATCTAGACACTTTAATTGGACTTATAGCCTGCCGTCGAGCAGGGCACATTTCCAGCATACTGTCATGTGTTGCACCCCTAAATCACCCAATCCAACTCTCTCAACTTGCAATTGGATAACCTGGATTAAGTCTACAGGGCTTGTGGATGTTGGAACATCTCAATACATGTTGTTAGTAACTAGGCTTGTGATAACCCTAGTTAGTTAAAGTATCAAGCCGTACTCATTGCTTGGCCATGATTGATAGATGGAGTCTAGTCTAGTCTTGCCTAGACAAGGTCAGTATATGGTTTCTTCAGCCCGTTACTGTTATGCTTTACTTATTTGGTAATTGATTAGAGACTAAGTTCTGTTCAGGTGAAGGGTTGCAACCCCGATCCTTGTTTGGTTTACGGGTTGTAACTTGGTTACTGGAATAGTCCTTTAGTTACCTTATCGTTTATCACCCTGTTTTCTCTAACTTATGTTTTTTGTTATCATTTATGTATCATGTGCTAATATACTGGTTTTAGTTCTTAAGTGAAGCCTCCCTTGTAGAACTTGCTCTTTCTGGAGTCTGACCCTGTAACACCCCAGTCCTAATATACGTAGGACTAGGAATACGTACATGCTAGCTCTATACATACGCAGACTAATCCAATATATGGAATCTACGTGTACACACATAAGCTGTAAAAAGAGAGCTCTAACTCATAACAATATAACATGGTCACAGGCAATATCTACATCTCATCCACAATAACAAATAAAAGAAATAACTAATCAAATGTCTCACTGAATATAATGTAAAATGAAATATCCATCGGGTGGAGACAACATCCACTACCGATCTAATGAAAGAAATAAACTGAAATAAACAGAAGAAAGAGTAGCAACTATATAGTCCATCAACTAGAAAGAAAATCAAATAAGCTCCGCGGGTAAGCCCTACTCGGTTGCAAATGAAGAGTTAAGTCCAGAACCGTACTCCTCAGGATACTGGTCGTCATCCATACCTGAAGAGATCACCAAGTCCTCAGAGGGACATAACAAGATACAGAAAAACATGCTACAATAACTAAAATATAAACAACAATTGGGCTACCTAACCATCTATGTGAAAATACACTTTGAAGACAACGTTCCACACAGGGGCCTACCGAAACTAGAAATACGGCACGTTAGCGTTTCAACCGAGACACTAGTGGCATCTAGAGAAAAGTAAATAAGTGCACGACATACTAGCTCTCGGGTGAGTCACTAATGGCAGCTAGAGAAAAATAAATGTAAGGCCCATTAGCACTCGACCGAGTTACTAAGGGCATCTAGAGGAAAGTAAACGAGTGAAAGCCCCTATGCCTAATAGCTGTCTCCTTCTATCCCATGTACTACACATGCTGTATCCATATCACGACATTCCTAATAACTGCTAAGCCTTCTAGACAACCATAACTATTTAGCAGTTATTGCCTATCGTACGGCATGTGTGCACCGATGGCCAGTCGATACATACGTCTGAGATCTATATGAGACTCGTGACTCGTGATACACAAGTGTCAGTGCCAATGAAGCATAGAATGCTTCATACACATGAGGTCGTCTCATAACTCTAAGTCGATATGCATGAAATAAAGAAGAGAAACGAAAAGAACGACTAATATAGTCGCTTGCACCCAAGTGTGACTTAGACGCACAGTTTAAACAAATAAATAGAAAATAAATAAGTAAATATACTGAAATAAATATGCATAATCAGAAATCTTAGCAAGGTATACTTGTCTGGTGGTTGGAAGGTGTTTTGACGGCGTCCAGAAGATAAAATCGGCAAGTGAGAAGAAGCTACAATAGTGGAACCTCCGCAAACGTTCCCGGATGCTGAAACAAACATAAAACGTTCTCGGTGTAAAAGATACACCTAGGAAACGCCTGTCCGAAAGTCAAATTTTGGAACAGAAGCAAAATCGTAATTTTGGGTCAAAACGATGTCCTCCGTTGGACTCGCTTTGCACCGAAACGCATGCCAGAACCTACGATCTCTAAATTCGTCAAACTATATGTTACGAATCCGGTTTGAGGAGACGAACCCAATGTTATGTCCAATTTTGGATTCCGATGAGCCGTGCACAAAATCATCCGTTAAATCGGATCGTGGGGCCCGCAAAACGGCGATTCGGTCAACGGTCTCAGAATCAAACCAAACTTGGCTCACAGGACCAGAAAAATATTTCGAGTCCAATGGCATAAGTTTCGTTGCAACTTGACGAGTGTGCACAAAGTAATTGAAAAATTTCGAAAAAGATCGATACGGCGTTCTTCGACGGATACGGGTCAAATTCGTCGCGCACACGCGAACAATTTGAATTCCGTCAAAGCCCACACGTCCACAAAGATGATACATACCTTTCGGTACCTATGGTTCGCGACAACGTCACCCAGTTTGACGGGACGTACGGCGTATCGGTTAATTTTATGATTTTCAAAACTGTTTTTACATAGTTTTTTTATATTTTTGAATCAACTTTTCTTACTGTCTAAACAATTAAAAATAAAAGTAACAGTAGGGTTTCAATCCTGGTTATGTAGTCTATAAAACTCTTCAAATAGATTTTGAAAATCTGCCTTGGATTGGTATAAAATCGTCTTCCAAATTAGGTCATTGGGATTGAATTTCTGTCTCGTTTGAGACAGTTTTTCATCTATTTCGGGTCGATTTCTAACGTGATTTTGATTCGATTTAATTCGATATTATCATACAGGGACGAAGGGGTATAGGTTAGGTTTGTACCTGTGCAATCGGTGTAAAAAAAGATCAAGCGTAGAGGGAGAACGGTTGCGATGAAGTGGGGTCGATTACCCTTGCTGCTGTACGCGATTAGTGATCCTGGCGCGTACGGCGCGACAGCCGGCGGTGCCCAGCAGTGCGACGGTCATGCATCGGCCGATGTGTGCACGGGAGGCAAGGGGTCGTGGCGAGTCTTCCAGAATTGAAGTCGAGGAGAGAGGGTTGGGGAGGAGTTTCTCGGTCGACTCTAATATATAGCTATATATTTGATCGAATTTATTTCAATCTATTTGATTTGAAATAATCCAAGATTCAGTGTAATCATGTAGAGAATCGTACTAGGATTTAAACAAAATTTATTTGGAAAGATTTGATAAAGGAAATTTGGGAGTTCGGATCTTATGGGGGGCTCCTTCCTTACGCGCCAGGGCGGCCTTGGGCTCGGCTAGAGGGGAAGTGAGCAATAGGTTCACTTAAATTTTTTTTTTAAAGCTTATAAGGAAATCACTATATATATATATATATATATATATATATATATATATATATATATATATATATATATATATATATATATATAGGTAAATGTAATATAGTATCTAATATATGAATAACCAATATCTATTTATATATGAATCTCTATATTTAATATACACCTATATTTATATCCTAGCATTCAAAAATACTAAAATAATTTAGAAAAAGATTATAAATATATTTTATATACAAAGGAATATTTTGTATTTATTATATGAAAAATATTCTTTATTTTTAATCATTAAAATACTTGGGAAAAATCCTTAACCCTAATAATATATATATATATAAATAAATATTTCGTAAATAATTTTTTTTAAATGGGATTTTATATATACATTTTATATAGAAATATATATTATTATTATACAACAAAAATAGATAAATAAATTTACAATACTAAAAATTCAATTTAAGCCAAAATAAATAATAATAAAAATCCACAAAATTTTGGGGGTTTACAGACCCAGCTGGTTTTGTATGGCCAGATTTCGGAGTAGCTCCCGAGGATCTTCCAGCCTTCCAGCCAGATGGTGAACACTAGAATAAATTCTGGCAACGAGTGGGTTTTATTTTGCTCTCCCACTCTATTGTAAATTATTCTTTTTAGGCATTTAGCCGTCGAGCAAGTGTTAGCTCGTATTGAATTTACATTCCCGTCTGCCTAAGGGCTGTAACATGATTGACAAATCCTAGGGTTGATCATGTATGATTGAAACTCTTGCTAGTCTTCGTATTTTGTATGACTAGCTTCATGATCATCTGAATATGTAATGTTTGGTACGCCTTACTTTGTATGTCTGATGATCTACCATCTTGTAACATGTATTTACTGGCTTGAGATTGAGACAATAGGCTTGTTCTTGACCTTAAGAGACCAATGGCCTGTAGATAAACCCTCATGCATCTAGACAGCCGTGATCGTATTGCGAGGTGGGTTGCACTTCAATATACATAGCTGGTTGTATCTGTCTTCCGCTCTCCAGTATTCTGGTTCTGGGGCATAACATCAACATAGTAAATATTACTCCTATATATTCTCGCAAAACCCTCTCAAACCCTAAGTTCAAATACTCCTAAATATTCTAGCAAAACAAAGCAAAATCCTCTTAATAATACTCACAAAAATTCCTAAGTTCACTCACAAAAATCAAAACCTAAGTTCACTCACGAAGATACCCAAAATAAGAAGAATGGAAAGAGAAATCAAACCTGGGTCGATCTCCTCATCATCGTGGTTGACGTCGTCCTCGAGCCACAGGGGATGATGGGGGTCCGTCGGAAGAGTCGTGTAGCGATTAGGGCTTGCGGTGCCTGGGGTTCATCGGAAGAGTCGCTGCCAAAACGTTCCTGAAGTGTCAGAGGAGGAGAAGAAGGACACGACGGTGGACGAAGGTTGGATCCTGCGAAGCCCTAACCCTAGATTGGGGAAAGGGTGGAGAAATTTTTTGGAGAATGAAGGAGTTTGGGTTAGGGTTTCTCTCTTAGGAAGGAGAAAGAGTAGAGGAGTGGGGGGGCTATGTGGGAGACTCTTTAGAGGAGAGGAGTGGGGGATCTTTCTCTTAGGGAAGATAAGGTTAGGGAGAGGAGGAAAGGAAGGGGACGATCGGAAAAAAGTTTGTTGGGCTCATTTATTAAAAATAACCACAACCGTCAACAAATATAAAAGGTTTGAAAAAAATTACTAAAATGGTAGCTGAAAAAATTCTGCCAAGTTTTTTGCACATACATTCGTTGACGGTTATAACCATACCGTCAATAAATAAATTGATGTTTCTTGACGGATCATCTAAAATCGTCAACTATTATGCTATAAAATTGCTAAATTAACATAAAACGTGTCCTTTCACTACTAAAATACAACGTTTAGCGACGACCATATCCGTCGCTAATCCGTCGCTAATTAACATTATCGACGGATTACCGATGGATACTGGCTAAAAAATCCGTCGGAAATAACCTCGTCGCTAAAACAAATCCGTCGCTTAGCGACGGATTACCGTTGGCTACATCGAAATAGTTAGCGACGGCTAGCCGACGGTTTCCCATCAACTTTGACAGTTTAAAATTTTAATCTAGCAACGTTTAGCGACGGAAATATCCTTCGCTAAACTGTCGTAAATATGTCGGAAAAAGAGTATCGGAGAGTTTCTGATACGTAATATCCGTCGCTATTCCGTCGCTATGCCTGAATTCCAGAACCCGGCCGATGGATAATCCGTCGGTAATCCGTCGCTACCTCGTCGGATAGCGACGTTGTAGCGACAGATAATCTATCGCCATACTTCTGGATATCTTCCATATTTCCAGAACCTGAGCGACGGGACATCCGTCGCCATTCCATCGCTCAATATTTTTCCAGAACCAGGCCGACGGATAATCCGTCGGTAATCCGTCGCTAAACTATAATTCATACAGGTAGAGATGGATTATCCATCGCTATCTTGTTGCGAGTCCGTCACTGACTGCAATTCATACAGATAGCGACGGATTATCTATCGCTAGCTTGTCGCGAGTCCGTCGCTAACTGCAATATTTTTGAAATTTTTTTTGCAGGAAACAGACTATTCCCTGTACGTACAGCATATCCAACATCCACCATACACAAATATAATATATCTAACATCCACCATCCACCATACACAAATATAACATATCCGACACAATATCCAACACAATAACAATAACCGACAAAATATCCAACATAATAACCAACAAAATATCTAACACAATATCCAACACAATATCCCAACATACATACGACAAAATATCCAAACATGAACAAAATATCCAAAATATACACATCAAAATATCCAAATGTCCAAAAACATAAGCGAAATCACCGAGAAGGAGGAGGTGGATCGTCTCGTGCTCTCTCCGCCGCTTCCGTTCTGCGTATATAATGTTCCACCATGTTTGCCGGCACTTGGGACAAGACATGGTCTGGAAGCGAGCGTAGCTGCTCCGATGACATCATGTCAAGGAGCGCCACGATAGCAGCATCCGATACCAGGCGGGCCTCGAAAGAGCGGTCAAAAGAAAGCCGTCCGGTGGAAGAACGACCAGGTCGATCCGAAGTACCGGCAGCAGCAGTAGACAGACCAGGAGCAGACGGATCGGGAGCAGAAGAAGGATGCGGATAGTGCCCCAGCACTATCACCCATAAATCCGACACCGCCGTGGCGAGAGTCACAAGCTGCGTCCTCACATCGTCTGCGGGGGGCGTGGGAGAAGGCGGAGGCGGTGGATATCTCGGAGTCGACACCTGCAACGACTCCGTCATGGAACCTAAGCCGTACAGGCGCCCTTTTCTAAAGCTGTCGGTGGATTCTATGAACACGTCGTCGTAGCGAGAGGCCATAGAAGAGGGCGTCTGGGTGGGCGTCGTTTCACCGACATCCTCGACAGGGGCTCAATCCGACGGAGTGCCTCACGATATGCAGCCTATCCAATGAATGTGTTTATACTATAAGTTTTCCTAAGTTATAATCTAAATCCTATGTTTCCCTAAGTTATAGTCTGAATCCTAAGTTTACCTAATTAAGTTAACAATAATTATATTTCTAACATAAATCTCATAAATGTAAGTACTTACATCGGTCTCTTTGGCCCTTGCGTCGACGAAGCTTCCGTCCTTCCGTCTCTTATGAGTATGTACGAATACTTCGTGAGCGGTGACCGCCTCCGCCTCTCTCCCCTCCTTCACTGCCCGTTGGGCCTGCATATGTAGAATTTAATTAACTTCGTATCTTAATAGTACCGAATTAAATAGTGGAATGAATTTGCGGTATCTCACCAATTCTGTACGCGTCCGTGTGTGGGGCCTTGATCCCTCCGTATGCAGACCCGCGACCTATCTATTCGCCTTGGCTTTCTCTGATTTCTTCTTGTATTGAGGAGTATCCATCTTCTCCAACATCTCCTCATAGTACTCCGTCCGGATCCAGTCCTTTTTTGTATGCGCCGTACGAAGGTCGTACACCGCATCCCGTATCTTCTTTCCGATGGCGGCTTTGTAGGTCCTGCGGATCGCCTCCTCGTGATGGGGGGGCTACCAGAACGTCCTCTGACATACAAATTTAAATATTACATAATTAAAAAAATAATGAATTAAAGAATAATTAATAATTAACCAAAAGATATATACCCTCATCTCGTCGAGCCAGACGTACTGCCTGTCTTGAGGCACCTCAGAAAAATTAAGGTAGGGAACATGGTAGTTATCTCGAATAATGCGCCTTAGAATTCGGGCAACATCCCACGGGAAAAATCTATAAAGAAGCAACGACTGGATTATTAACTTGAATAAATAAAACAAATTTAATAAATTAACTTAAATTTACTTACGATTCACCCGCGGGCCATATCTCTCGTCGGAACTCGCCCATCGGCCTCTCTGGTGGCGTCGGAGGATTCGAGGGTCCGCGCATATACTCCCCGGTAATAGGATAAAACTGAATCCGGGGGTACTGTAGCCCCTCTTCCCATAATTTTGATAATATTTTATTTATTTATTTTATTGGAATGGTGATTTTTAGATTTTATAGATAATTATTAATTAATTATTACGGTAGATGATTTTAGCCATGATAGAGTTTTGGAGTGCATAGAGACTAGAAATCATGGCACGGGTAGTGCAAAGGCGTGCTTTGACTAGTGTATTTGCCCTGGTAGGGAAGGCCGAGCCATAGTGACGTCCTAATTAGGAAAACCAGGCCAAGTTGCGACTTAACCCTTACCGAAGACTTATTTATTTATTATTTATATTATTAAGCTTTAGGGAACCCGGATGTACCGAATTAGTCTAGATAGGACCTAAGACAAGCCCAAGCCCATGTAGTCATGCGGGACGTTCAATGACAATCGTGTTGATGGAATTTGGTATGAGTGTGTGGTATTTCCGTTTTAATTATTTAATAAATATTTTCTAAGTATTCATATTTAAATATTATAAATATTATTATTAGTGGTATTTAGTGACTTTTGTATAAAATGGGTCCTCGTACATTTCGGGATTATTAGACTGTGCATAAGGGTATATACACCGCTTTTGATTTATTGAATTTCGTTATTATTATTATTATCCTATTATTATTATTATTATTATTATTATTATTATTATTATTATTATTATTATTATTATCAATATTATTGAGGTTATTGGATTTTATTTGGGGTTTTTGGAGATCGTGTGTATATATATATATATATATATATATATATATATATATATATATATATATATATATATATATATTGTTGACACAAAGTCACAGTCAACCAAATATTGACTACATTGACTAAATAATATTTGTATTAATTCAATACGACACACGACGACTGCATTCAGTTCAAGACAGATGACAGCTTAGTCTCCGGCTCTCAGTGTGTTCTGGAATCTGTATTTTATAATTTCATTGAGTCTAGACTTGTGTACTCTGAGTCATGCTGAGCTCTTGGAACTTAGTCTATAACCTACCCAAAATCCCAAGCTCCACTGAACCAAAAACTGCCCACTGGTCCCCTTAGAACCACTCTGTGCTCTGGAGACAGAGTTCGGGCCGAACTCTGCCTCCACACAGAGTTCGGGCCGAACTCTGTCCCCTAGAAATCAGGAACCCTAATTTTAGGGATAGCTGGTTGCTAGTTGTCCAACGGCCAAATTTTTGAATTTTCCTACCCGAATTCTGGCCGAATTCTGCCTATAAAAACACTATAAATAGGGCATGAATTCTCTCATTTCAATTCATCCAATCTTCTCTTCTCTTCTCTCTTATAAGCTCAATAAGCCATACCCTTCCCATCTACTAGCCACAAGCCTCCTAAGTCTCGAGTGCTCAGCATCTCTCAGTTAGGATTCTTGTGCAAGAGTCGAAGAAGTCGCTTGGACAATTCCAAGCAAATCGCCACTGCGATCCTCTGTTAGAAGTTGACGTGCTCTTCTGAAGAAAAGGCACGGGTTGTAAACTACTATTTCACAAATAGTGGATTTAATCCTGAGCTAGAGTTCTCAGGCCTGGACTAGTCCTCCACGAGGGAAACCAGGTTAAAATCGTTGTGTTTGCGTATGCTCTTCTGCTCTTCATTTATTTTCCGCACTTTACTCTGATTATTTATTGTTGGTGAAAGAGTTATTTTTAATTGGCTATTTTTCTATATAAACTCTATTCACCCCCCTCTAGAGTTGCCAAACTGTTCTTCAATTGGTATCAGAGCTCTGTTCTCTTTACAAGGACTAACATCCTAAGAGCTGATCCATGGCAACCACACAATCCTTGATTTCCAATCATGGTGAAGGTCAGTCCACTCATAGGCCTCCCCTATTTGATGGGACTAACTACACATATTAGAAAACAAGGATGAGCTTCTATCTTAAGTCTCTAGACTTTGACCTGTGGACTGTCGTCACTGACGGTTACAAAAAGCCCGCCAGAATAGTTGTCGATGGTGACCTCATTGAGAAAAAACCACAGACAATATTCTGTCGGGAGAAGGAAGAAACAGGCAAGTCAGATGCTAGGGCTATTAATGCTTTATTCTGTGTATAGACAGGAATGAGTTCAACAGGGTCTCTACATGCACACTGCTCATTAAGTATGGAGACTTCAAGAAGTGACGCATGAAGGAACCACACAGGTCAAGGAATCCAAAAATAAAGCCGTCCACTCAAGAATACGAAGCTTTCAAGATGAAGCCAAGTGAGACTATCACTCAAATGTTTCACAAGATTCCTCGACATCATCAATCCTCTATCCTCGCTTGGAAAGCAGTACTAAAACCACGAGAAGATTCGTAAGCTGCTCAGAGGGCTACCAAAGATTTGGAACCCTAAGGTGACGCCATCATAGAAGGAAACGATCTCACAACAATGTCAATGGAGGACCTTGATGGTAAGCTTAACTCACGAGCTTGACCTCAAGGACTTCGAAGAGCTGCTCCGAAGACCAGGGAGATCGCACTCAAAGCATCAACGAAGAGTAATCATGATGAGACCGAAGAAGATAATTCGGATGATGAAGACCAAGCTCTCATGGTTCGCAACTTCAGGAAATTCCTTCGCTTCAATCGAAGGAAGAAGAAGGAATCTCAAGAAGACGATGAAGAAGAACCAACCTGTTACGGTTGTAAGAAAACTGGACATGTCCGAAAAGACTACCCATTCCTGAAGAAGAGCAACCGCTATGAGAAAGCCATACAAAAAGAACTCATCAAACAGAAATATGCCAAACACAGGCATCTGGCATGAAAGTGAAGCGAGTGACTCTGAGGAAGAAAGACTCTCAGATACAGCAAATGTGTGCCTGATGGCAACTTCCAACAAGGTATCAACGAAACTCTGGATGATTCTCTTTTGATGAACTTGGCGATGCTTTCACTGATTTACCTCGATGATCATAAAAAGGTCATCGGTAAATATAAACATGCCAAGGAAAAATCAAAAGTTAGAAGATGAGATACAAAGAATTTCTTTACTCTTGATAATGTTAGAAACACGTCACCCACTAATGACACTGATGAAGTATCCAAGCTTAAATTAAGCTTGCATGATGCTGAAGCCGTATTAAGCAACAAACTCAAAAATCACTACTCTCAACACGTTGCTTGCTGAAGAAAAGAGTAGACACAAGATTTCCATGACTAAGATTTATGGCTTAAATATTAAGGTTGATGAACTGCAAGCTGTTCTAAAAGATTAGAAACCAAATTGGGTAAACAGGTTGTTCAACCTCAAACCCAATCACATGGGCACAACACCACTCCTGCTAGTCAACCACATCACTCTCAGCAGCACATAACCATGCATTTATATACACAAACTTTCACAAACCACGTGCACGTAAGAACAATTCTCACTCAGTACACACTCATCATGCACAAAGACACAATCAACATCACTCCACACATAAAAACATCATGCCATGCCATATAGACAAAATCATCATGCAATGCCATATAGACAAGGTCCTCATATACCATATAGACAAAATCATCATGCCATGCCATCTAGACAATATCAGCAAGTCACACATCATAGACAATACCATCATTCTATGCCTCATAGACACCATCACCATGCCACTTATTCCATGCATAATCATCTTCACCATGCTAACTCTTCACATCATGTCCATCCTCATCCTGTTGCTTATAGAATATTATTCTCATGCTCCTAGTATAAAAATGCTATTTGGTACTTATTGTGGATTACATGGACACATCTCACCACAGTGCGAGTTAGAAAACTTGTAGATAAAAGAA